>JACXGI010000750.1:52092-118313 GCA_016801175.1 Esox masquinongy | reverse complement strand
GTGTGTGTGTGTGTGTGTGTGTGTGTGTGTGTGTGTGTGTGTGTGTGTGTGTGTGTGTGTGTGTGTGTGTGTGTGTGTGTGTGTGTGTGTGTGTGTGTGTGTGTGTGTGTGTGTGTGTGTGTGTGTGGCGATCATGCAAAGAGACTAAACTAGTTTAGTTTAGCTCTATGACACATACTAGTAAAAATAAAGTATAATCAACAAATGTTAAGAGCATACTGTAACAAATCTTTTAAACTGTAAAAAAAACGCTTTCAGCAAATCCAAAGACGTGTAGCGCACTTCACGTGATCAAAAAGTGAGTGAGGTCGGGTGAGCTATTTAGGAGTCCACAGCGATTTAAACAAATGCCAGTGGTAACGACAGAGCACTAACGACCGCAAATCTGAATTAGTCAACAACTCCAACGACATAAACTTACAGGAAATGCAATACCAAATGCACATTGTAACGACAAAACGAACGACAATGCAGACGACATACACAACGACATCGACCATTTCAACAAAAACATAGACATAACAGTGGACATATTTTTGGCTTAAATGGTACCCCATAAAAACCAGCTTTTCTGTCTTTTTGTATAGTCTACGTTGTGGCCTGCTACCAAAAGTATATACATTTCAGCTAAGTCACCTAAATGATTTTTGTACACAGGGTTTTACTGTATAGTTACAGACTCTTTCAGTAGGTGGCAGCACTAACACATGTGAAACGTCAAGTCTACCCTGAAATCCTTGTGTGTATGCAACTGACTCCGCTTAAAATCAACTGTCTGCATTTCTGTTGTGATGGCCAAGATAATGCAACTGACAAACGTTAACCGCTTTATATCATATGTTTGCTTCCTCCCATCTTTCCAGTCCATTGCTACTGCTGACATGGATCAATCTCAGCTGGAGGCTTTCCTCACAGCCCAGACCAGGAAGCAGGGCACAGGGGGTGTGAGTACCGAGCAGGCGGCCATCCTGTCCCGCTTCTGGAAGGGCCACCGGGCCCGGGTGAGGGAGAGCCTGTTGAACCAGAGTCGCTGGGAGCCCAGCCTGAAGGGCCTCACCTGGAGGGTGGACCTCCAGACCTCGGCCAGCAAAGGGGAGGCCACCAATAGCCCTGTGGCCTTGGTGGAGTTGGAACTGGGCAGGGCTGGAGAGGTGAGTGTGGGTGAAGGGCCGACACCAATCACACCGACTGTAAACAAAGGGCACGTTAACCACCTACATGCACTTCAGACCCCTTCACTTTCCGCTTATATTGTTTTGTTATAGACTTCATATGGAATTGGTTACATATAATTAGATATTTTTTTGCCATTAATCTAAACACAATACCTTATAATGACAAAGCGGAAACACGTTTTTACAATTTTTTTTTAAATAAAAAAGGGAAAAACATCATGTACTTATGTATTCAGACACTTTATTCTGTAATTTGTAGAGGCACCTCATTCAGCGATTGCAGCTTCAAGCCTTGAATATGATGCTACCTGCTTTGCCCACCTGGAATTGGGCAGTTTCTCTCATTCTTGCAGATCCCTTTCAAGCTCTGTAATATTTGATATGGAATGTCGGTGAACTGTCATATTCAGGTCTCCCCACAGATGTTCAATGGGGTTCAAGTCCAGGCTTTGGCTGGGCCACTCAAGGACATTCACACACTTGTCTCAAAGCCATGCCGGCGTTGTCTTGGCTGTTTGCTTCAGGTCACTGTTGTGGTGAAAGGTGATTCTTTGCATTTCCATTCAAAGTCAGAGTCTCTTTATCAAATGCACCGTGAAATTCTTGTGACATGGCACACGGCATCTATGCGGTAAGAATTAAGAAATATATAGAGCAAAAGTATAGCAAAAATGTACATAACAATGTTAAATTAGCAGCAATTTTAAAGAGTGTAGAATGGGGAATATGAACAATATGGGTAGAAGTATTGAATACTATAAATACTATAAATATAATAAAATATAAAGTGTTATATGCCTATGAATGGTACATTAAAATATTCTAATGTACATAGTAAGGCATCAGAGCATTTGGAATGTTCATGTCATCAATATTATCATGCATCCGTGTTGCTGGTTGAGAATACTTATGGCCTGAGGGAACAAACTGTTAGTTAGTTTGGAAGTGCGTGTCCTGATGCTCTGGTTGCATCTACCAGACGGCAGCAGTGTAAACAGACCATAGCCTTGGTGGCTGTGATCTTTGATGATGTTCTGTGCTCTCCTCAGGCATCATGTATGGTAGATGGCTTGCATGGAGGGAAGATGGCAGGCTGGTGACAGATTCTACACACCAAAGCCAATATCTACCCACGTTTGGACGAGCGTTAATTTTATGACCTGGTTGTAGGCTATTACTGTAGGTAGTAGTATGAAGTGGTTGGCTCCGATGAGACTGGATGTAATAAAAGTGTTTGTTTACATTATTAAACGTTATAAATGCCGCTCCATTTGATGCCACACTTCACCTGAATCACAAAATTCAAAATATGACAAATACTTCACAAGAATGATACGATCCCTCCCTAAAGGCCAGCATCAAATAGTAGCTGTCAAGTGTAGCATTTCTGGGGTTTTGCTGATTCTGCCACATGGCTCTGTCTCCAACCCCTTCAGTGTACATTTAGGCGTTTTATCAGACTCTCTTACCAAGCCACTTATTGGTGCAAAATGGATTAAGTGTATAATACTTTTTCACATTATTGGCGTGGGATTGGAAGAAGAAGCTGTTGGTCACTGGCCCAAAGCTCTAAGTGCTGGGCTACCTTTCTACCCTTTTAGCAGCATGTGACCTCCGCTGATAACACTACATGGTCTTCTCTTCATGGTACGAGTGGCAGGGAGAGTTCCAGGAACCAAACCATTTATTAGTGGTAGCAACAAACAAGTATCTTTGTTTCCGGCGATACTCTGATCTAGGTGATAATGCACCTATAGACCGTTCAGTTAAGAAACGCCTCAGAACGCCTGCCCATTTGGATTGTTATCAAAATGGCTGACCCAGTGGCCTCTCATTTTTCTGTATCCCTGTTCTGTATCCCTGGCCTGCCTCACTGTTCTGTATCCCTGTTCTGTATCCCTGGCCTACCTCACTGTTCTGTATCCCTGTTCTGTATCCCTGGCCTGCCTCACTGTTCTGTATCCCTGTTCTGTATCCCTGGCCTGCCTCACTGTTCTGTATCCCTGGCCTGCCTCACTGTTCTGTATCCCTGGCCTGCCTCACTGTTCTGTATCCCTGGCCTGCCTCACCATACTGTATCCCTGGCCTGTCTCACTGTTCTGTATCCCTGGCCTGCCTCACTATTTTGTATCCCTGGCCTTTATTACTGCCCATGCGAACTGCCTTCAAATGGCCGGTCTAACCACTGCTGTTAGGCTGTCCAACTCTAGCTTTGTTATCCAACATAGTTTTTGACAACCACCAAGTATATATTTAACAGTTCACCATGAAAAAAAGAACACTTGATAATTTCATAGTTTTGAATTGTCCTGTACTGTTGTGAGATGTGATCTCTGTCTAATTTGAGATACTTTTTAAAATTCTTTTACCTTCACCATGTTTTTGTCCCCAGTTGCATGACACTGAATTCGTGATTAAGGACGTGCTTCATCCCCTCTCAGCGGACTTGATTTTGACATGTTTGCCGCCACAAAGAGTCGTTAGATTGCACAAGCCAAGGCAACCATACATGATTTCCAACCCCCCAAGATCATACGTGCCTGGCCAATTACACCGCCCTCTGCAGGGCTCATGGGCTAATCCGTGTGCAGGGTTAAACCCTGCTCTAGCAATTACTAATTTGAGAGAACTTTAACCAAGGATTTGTGTGTATGGGTGTGTCGGTATAATCCGTACAACAATGTGTGGTAAACCCATCACTGCCCTTTGTAACCTATTTGCATCATTGCAACAGTTTGTGTAACGAAATGAACAACGTGACCTGCTCGTAGTCACAGTTAGTTGGGCCTCATCTGTAAGACATACTTTGCACAAGTCTCAGCTAATTCTGAGTTGCAGTTGGTTTTCTGATAAGGAGGCTGTTTTGTTTCTAGCTATCCTTTATCATTTGCCTCTGTATTGACAAACCAGGGTCAGAGAAAATGATTAAGCTGTCATGCAAGTGAAAACGAATTAGAAAGTGGCTAAAAAAAAAGGGGAACAAGTTCCCATCCAGCTTAGACAGTTTCCTGGACCATATAATATTCCTGGAAACTAAACGTTTGTCAGGTGCAGTAAGAGTGAGATAGTGATTCTATCGGTTTGGGAAAATCCACTGAAGTCGCGCAAAGGATATATTTGCAGCACTTTCGTGCTTTCTTTAAGAGACAATGGGGAAAGCGTTTTTGGTAAAATAGCAGCGGGACCGGATTCTGTCATTGTGCGGCTGTATATGCGCACCGGAGATTGTGGCTCAGACCACTGGAGCACAGTCGGCCATCGGGTTTGTCCTTTTACCAATCCATCGATCTATTAACTGCTCAACAATCCTTTATGAGAAATGTGACACCCAACACTGCTGACCGGGCTCACTCCTTTCAGGGCAACCACAGTAGATTCTATTGAGTTCACCCAGCCAGAGTACTAAACAGGCCCTTCAGGCAATATGTGGCCAATGTACTGTATTGGGGAGGAGGTTTCAGGTATTTACTTTTCATATAGCAAGACACGGCTCTCCTGTTCAGTAGGCACAAAAAGGTTTGGAACGTTTTAAAATCGTGGAGGTTCGACAGAATCTCGGTCCAATAAAACCGCAGCCATTTTTTTTTAATATAGACCTAAAACGGTTAACCTTGCTGAATGCTGTCCAACCAGGTGCACCAGTGATGGGTGTGGAGCCTATAGAGAAGCCGCCCCTCAAAGTTCCATGATTCACAAGACTAGCCACGACCCATTTGTCTCTTGTTGGGCATTGGCTTCACCCAGAGTGACCCAACCCAAGCACAAGTATCCTGCATCAAATAATCTAATAACGTGATCAGCCGTCAGAACGATTTGTTGTTGATGGAATCACTATGAGGACCGAAAGTGTCTAAAGGGAGGGTTTGTTTGTCGTCTGTGTCTGCTCACATCTAAATAGCAAGAGATTGGCGAGTTGGCGTTTAGCGTTAGGCTTGTTTATTTGTGGAGTGGATAGTTGTTTTAAGGATACAGTCCTGTAACTGTTCTTCCAGGAGTTTGGTTGACATGTGCTGTTGATTAACAATTAAGATTGCGGGACAAATTCTTCTCTCTGCACAGAAGACTGAACATACTAACTCTGCGCAGTGAAGGCAAATGCCAAGCGGTCATTAGGACGTCACCCACACGTCAAGTTGTTGCGAACTGAGACGTGCTAGGCTCTCAAGCCCCTCTACTACTGAAGAGGAACAGGTTTTCATGTGTTCTAAATGTCCCTCTATTCCCTGTATAGTGCAGTACTTTGGTGTGCTAATTAGGGAATAGGCTGCCATGACTTAAGACTCACCACCGCTCATCAAATGAAACGTGAAACTGCTATTCTGACTTAGGGGTTTTTGGTTGCTGTTGGTTCTACTTGATGAAAGCAGATTGGATGGGCCTACCTTTGTCTTGGGCTCAACCTGTATAACCTGCTCTTTCTAAGATGACAGTTTAGATCCCATGTCTTCAATTTTATTGCAATTAATTTTTTGCCTGTCACTAAGTGTTGTAACCAACTATTATCAGGATTAACTATGCCAGGTATGCTGTGTAGCTGTAAGCCCTTAATGTGGATAGTGACAGGACATTTCAATATTTTTTGTTTTGTACGGGTTGAAGCAATTTTTTGTAAAGGAAGGACTGATATTTTATAGTGGAAATTACAAAATTCTAAAGCCTTTTTAAACTTGAAATACCTCATTTTTAATGACACCAGAAAGGTCTCCTGCAACAGAGGTGAACATTTTTAATGTGAACAGTTTAGCTTTAAGCTACACGCCACATTAAGGAACGCCACTAGTGCTCCAGCATATTTATTTTCTCAGTGCATTTTCTCCTCAGCCCATAGCTTCAATATTGGTTGCAAAATAAGGATCAGCGCATGTATTATTTAACCTAGGCCTCTGGTACTTGGAGCAGTTTCCCTGTGGGGTCAAACCCATTGGGAATCTACGAGGCATGTGAGACTACAGTGTCGCGCGCCGTTGTCTTGGGCCTGCACCCATGACAATGACTCTGCTGGGGCTCCCCTGCCTCAGATAGCTCTGTGCCAGTCTGACATTCCCCTGGCACTAAGAACGAGGCCAGCAGAGCAGCACGACCTTCAAGACAAGACATCACTTAGTTGAAATCTCCCGTGTACTGTTGTAGGAGAGAAGTTATTCATAAATTTAGTCACTGTCCCTTTTTTTTTACCCTGAGAGTTGAGGTGACGTGTGACTCATACGCTTTAAGTGACGACAAGGCAAATCAATTTAGCAGAGTCACTTTGTCTTTTTATTTTTCGATGCTTTTTTTGATAGAGTAGAAACAGTGGGAGGAGGCAGACATGTAGCGCAAGTGTTAAACAGACTGTGGCTATGCAGTTATTTTTGTAAAGGCTAATGCTAATATATTTCCCATTTTGTTGTTGGTTCTCAGATTGTGTTGTCCTATGCTGCGTAATAAAAGCTAATTATCATGGACGTTGAGGGCTTTTACGTCCATGCAGCCTAAATGTGAGGAAATTAAACTGAGTAGCCCATTTCATCGATCAAGTCCTACTCACTAAAGCCACAAATATGGACTTGAATGACCGCTGAATGAAGGGAAGGGCTTATGTTTCCAGACAAAAGAAGGTAGAAATGAAATAGTGCACTTACCAGGCAACATTTATTTTTTTAAGAGAGGGGATATTACCATTATGTGGTGATGTCCACGCTTGGGAATAATCAGAATAATAGACAGGAACAGACGCACGGTTTTGTGGTCCATTGTTGTCGCCCAAGGACATTCATGCATTTTTCAGCGGTGTGTAATGATCCTATAGAAATAGAGTGAATAGATAGGCCTATCACTATCTGCCTATTGTCTGTGTATACTACTGCTGTTCTTTTTTAAAAGCTCAAATATCTTTTAGAATTATTCTGTCAGTCTGAGTTGCTGCTCTTGCCACACTTCACTGCCGTTCTGCGGTCAACATTCCTTTATTCCTAATCACTGTGAGCTAAGTGACAAGTGAACAGGCCTGGGACCTGTTGTTGGAGGACATGACATAGTTAAGAAGCAAGATTTTAAGACATCCTCTGTCTGTCTTTATCCTCCTTTTTCTTAATATCTCAACTGTCTTCAGTGCCATGCTGATTAGAAAGGTCACATTCTAACTGCAGATATTGGAGGCTAATTTTAAAAAAAGCCTCAGAGGGAAAGAGAGAATGAAGGAGAGAGTTTCAAGGGACCCCTTTTAAATGGGAAATCTCAAACTGTCTGCGCCACTGGCAAACTGCAGCTATATTTAGGCCAACTTTATTTGTGTCCGTGTGTACCTGTTGCTCCAGGCCTACTTCATCCAAAGCACTACATTGAATAATCATCTGTAATGTAGATTTTTTCAATTGTGTTACCTTTTTGGGGTTTATAAATTTGCTTTATAGGATAAACATCCAAACTATTTATAATTGACTATAAAATACATCAATTGATCCCATGTCTCCACAACCTGTCATCCATGCAGTGCCTGACGCTGTACCTTCCCCCATGCCCTTTAACAGCTCTGTTCTCGTCTTTCTTCCAGGACTCAGACTTTATTTGTCTGGAGTTTGACGAGGCAAAGGTAAACCAGGTGCTGAAGAAGATGGCTGACATCCAGGAGAGCATTGACACAATCGTGCACCGCAGCTAGGGTCCGAACGAGTGTGTGTAAATGGAAAGCGAGGGGGTCCCCCACAGTCTCAGATGAAGGTTTCCTGTTTTTCCCCGCTTTTACCAAAATTCCATAATTTGGACAGAAAACATCTTGCCATTAAGCAGATTGGATAATGTGGACCTTATTTACTGTAAACACTGGTTTACACTGACCTAGTGTATTTCTCTGTAGTCTGCCATTACCCCTATTTATTTCTAAAGGGCATATTGTGCCAGCAGTATAGAGTTGCTATGAAGAATACTCTTCTTTTAATGTACAGAACATGCAGTACTGTTTAACAGATAACTAATCTACAATGGTGGAAGCCCGCTTCATACTCTTTATTTCTCAATTTTTTCTCAATGACTTTCTGTCATTTAGAACTTGACCCTTGACTAAACCACAACTGCACGTTAAATAATGAACTTTGATTTATGGTTGGTGCAGTAAACCTGCTTATTTTTATTCAAGCAGTACTCAGTGATAGTCGTCCCAGTAAAACGATGTTCCGCACCCTTGTTGTACATCCTGGTTTTGCTGATAAGTCAGCATGCACAATGCAGTTGATGTGCTTTAAATGAACAGCATCTCTCCACGCTCTTCGTTATTATCGACTTTCCTTCCAGGGGAATGGGCTTCCCCAGCTCTTCGAAACCTTCCGACTGCTATAACCGGCCTGAACGTCCTGCACTGGGAAATTTGGTGAGAATAAAAGTTAAAAAAGCAATGTAGATGGCAACAGAGCTGACGGGATGGTCTGTTCTACAGGAAAGACAAACCTATCTGTCGTATATGGAAAATCTGTAATTTGATCTGAACAGTTGGGAAAGTCATCTGCTGAAAGGCACATTTTGGAAAGCAGACTTTCAACTCGCACTCATGTAAAACTGGACACTATTACACAGGTTATTTCCACCTGTTACTCCAATTTGCAGAATGCAGTTCAACACAATTAAATATCTAGCTGAAGTCTACAAGCATTACAAATCCTAGCAAGTGTCAAAACCCATGTTTCATTTGGTCTTCCATATTGCATAATAAATAATTATAAAAGGTACATTTGATAAGATACGTTTGATTTCCACGAACCGTAAGTCAGTATCTTTGTTCGTCCTTGTTGCTATTTTCTCGTTCAATGACTAGATAGTAGTTTATCTTGTTCCCAGACTTATCCACCCAAATGGCCTGTGGCAATGGTAGCTAGCAGCGCTGTGTGAGAATCATGCCTGCTGGCACCAACTGGCACTGTAACTGTTGCCAAAGGAGGGGAGAGGAGTTAAGCTTGGCTGGCTGGCAGAATGGAGAGTGTGCTTATTGATAAGGGTTTGGATAAGGTGGGAAAGGTGAATAATCCGGCAACGTGTAAAAAACCAGCCCTTCTGATGGACATCTTACCACGCCATTCTGCTTTTATCATTCTGCTTGCTCAACCAGGATGTTTTCAACAGTGTGAGGATTGTGGAGGCTAAGATAGTTATTGCAAGATGTTGATTGTGTGGTTAGTTAACAATTTCTTTTTGGATGTGTGTTCGGGGACTTGTGTCAAGATTTACTTGCTGCCATGTGTTAGCCGGCTGGTTGAAGCAACCAGGTTTTTGGCTAAAATGTCCTGGTACTAGGTAGTTCTTAATGTCACTGAAATGGGCCTCAAGACCATTGGAAGCAAAACCTTAAAATCAAAGATCCAACACTATATATTAGGGTAGATTACAAGGTAGTTTGCCTTGACACCATGTTTGGTTGTGGTGTATTGAAAAAATACCATTAATTCCCGAGGTTACTTTTTGCTATTAAAAACTGGTTACCAATGCAATTAGAGCAGTATAAAGTTGGTTCATTAGAGCAGTAAAATGTCCTGTTATACCTGCAGTAATGGTCTAATACCACAGGCAATCAGAGTTAGGGATTTGAACCACCTTGTTAATTGTTTTTTTAGCAACAATAAAACATTTTATGAAGTTCAACAAACATTTGTTTCTTCTTATTGGAGTTTTTTCTTGCTTTTGCCCATTGCGATAAATGAGACATGGATTTTATATTCTTACCAAATTTGATTACGTTTCTATACTTATTTAGCACATGGCAGTCATCTGTCACCAAGGTAAACATTTCAACCGTGAGTAACTGAAAGGAATTGCCAGATAGTTGCTGTATTAGCTGTACAGAATTCTGTAATGTTTACATGATCACCTTTTATACAACAAAATGTTTAATCCAATGTTCTGTGTTGAACTTGCACAAACAGTCTTTGCGTACTGTAAGTGTTAGTTGAGAGATGTGCACTCATGCAACCAAGGCATTGACAGTTTCTCATTGTTTTTCAGGAGACTTATCCATTTGTTTTTCACCTAAATATCATTGCTTTCAATATTCTATTAAAGGGGTAAAAAAACCTTTACCTAAACACAAGCTTGTTTAGGTAAAGTTTACTTTATCTCAACATTTTCTGTCCCAAGTTCACTGAGAGTTGCTAAGGTTAAGCAAGGCGTTTATTGTGAATTGGCTATCACAAAGTTGGGGCGAAAAGCAGGGTAAAAAAAAACAACAACACAGTTTCATCAGCTGTGCAGGTGGCTAGCCTCAGACAGTCCCACAGTTTCATCAGCTGTCCAGGTGGCTAGCCTCAGACAGTCCCACAGTTTCATCAGCTGAGTTGGCATGGTTACTGGTGGTCTGCACTTGTGAGGCCTGGTGGACATACTGACAAATTCTCTTAAATGATGTTGGAGGCTTATGGAAAGAAATGACCATTATATTCCCAGGCAACAGCTCTGGTGGACATTGCTACAGTTGGATAAAACCATTCCTGGTTTTATCCATCAAAACTTGAGAACTGTGGTGTTGTTTTGTGACAAAACCGTACATTGAGTGGCCTTTTATTGTCCCGAGCAAATAGTGCACCTGTTTAATGATCATGTTATTTAAGCCCTGTGTTGTGCATAAGAACAGCCCTGAGCTGTAGTATATTGGCCATGTTATTGCATCAATAAAGTCAAAAGTGTGCCCTGATGTTGATTGGTTTATTGATCCCCTTGCCATCAAAGTAATCCTCTGAGTGTTGTAACCAACATGTGAAAATGGAGAGCCCTCCATTCACAGCAACAGTGTATTCATTCCGACGAAACAAAACGTTTTAGTTGCACACTGAGTTTCTATTGGACATATTCACATAGTTCTCACATAGTTCCTTGTTCTAATTAATACACGCAAAACAACAGTTTACCTTGTGGATCTAATCTGACCTTGTAACATACTAGTACTCGGTGTACATTCATGGACATCTCGTCAACCAAATTCATCTCCATACTCAAAGTCAACCGAGTTGATCCAGCCATCACCGGCTTCGTAAACCAAAGGGAAGCCTGACACCCTAGCCAAACAGCTCGGACTGCATGTGACAGCCTCTGGAATGAGATCCTCCTGGTTTTATTACAGATGGGTACCACTCTAGACACCTCTGTGTCAAAAGGCCCCCAGGAACACAACCGTACATTCTCATCTGACATCCCAACGTGTCACCTCATTTTGGCTAGCACTGAGTGTTCAATGGACAAAAACTGATCTCCAACACAAGGATGGTGGCGTCTTAATTGAGAGGAAAGGGCTTGTGTTAATGGCAGTCACAGAGGAAACAGCGTTATCACATCATCTGGATTATGTGTTAGATGCCATTCAGTTTACTCCATTCCAGATAGTCTATTATAAATTTAAGTCCCTTAGCAGACACTCTCATCCATAGAGTAGTGGTAGTACGGTAGTGGGTGGATACATTTTCACACATTTTCCCATCCAGACCACCTGAGGCCTCGCAAACACCATTCTCTGTGAAGTACGCTGTGCTCCCCTAACCAGCCTCCTGTGGTATACAGAGATGGTTTGGTGGTGGGTAGAGCTGATGCAGCCACTATGGTTACAGTAAAAACAACATGCAGGCCTTGTGTTGTTGCGCTGTGTTTCACTTTTGATGCCCTGTTGCTAGTATTATACAATATAAACAACTACATTTTATTTTATGCTTGCATTTAACTAAATGCAGATTTTTGTTATATACCTCACATCACAGTTTAGTTCTATTTGGACCACTCCCAGCTTGTCTTGTAAAGATAAAAACAAATGGGTTACAGCTTTGCGACAGCTGTACAGTGTCTTGAATTTACCCACAGGAGAGGAGGCAAAGTGAGAAGGACATCCCGGCTCCCAGTCTGTCCATGGTAAGAAGTTAGCTATTAAGTAAGATGTTCTAGTACGTGGTCAATGAGTAAGCGTTGAGAATGTAGTCACTTTTTAAGTGACTATTTTGGTAAATTAGGCTTATTTGATTTTGTAGAAGTTTCATAATGCTCAAGTTGTTACAAGTGTGCTGATGTAATGATTTGTAATAAGTGATGCATGTGAAGTATGTAAATGAAAAATGTAACGTGGCTGTTGTAGCTAAGGAAATTAGTGATGTGTAATCATGTTTAAAAGACTAGCATAGCATGTCGTTGTCCACTGAATACAGAAGGTTGACGTCAACACTCCTCATTGAATATTCATATAACAAGATGTATTCACCAATCCAAAGAAAGGAATAGGCGGGAGCACTCCATTCCTCTCTATGTACAAACAAATCCCATTGTCAAGGCAAAGACTTTAGGATCTCTTATATTAATTTCTTGTTGACTTTAGTTTAAGCCTTTGTGTTTAGTAGGCTTTGGATGAGGGCCAGTGCTGGCCTATCTAGTGTGTTACTTTCAAACAGAACTCTGATTTAAATGCTTATTGAATGTATCTGTGCACAAGTACCAATTAGAACCCTATTCTCTGGTGGCGATCCGCTGGATTAGCAAAGTTGTGGACGCCAGTTGTGTTGTGGTTACTCAAAGGCACAACAACCTCCTAGGGCGACCAACTCAGATGAGTGAACATAACGTGACAGTGTGGAACCTAAATGCACCTTGGCCTTTTTGGCACTTGAATGACATGGATCTCTCTCTCTCTCACACACACACACACATTCACTTGGCCCTGTACTACAGTTAAAAATAACTGTAACTCCTCATTTGAATGCCTTAAACCACAAACTGGGAGTTATGAATGAGACTGACAAGCATTATACCCAGTCCTGTAAAATGCAGTTAATGAGATTAGAGGTTGAATCATGTTAAAAAATGCAAACGAACAAGAGTATGTCGGTTTCAGAAACCAGACAACACAGAAACCAGTAAAGAACCTCAATCACCACAACGTTCAACTTCCCTGCAAATGACTCTACTTCGAAACTTACTAGAACTTGAAATTATATTTACAAATAAATGTGGTGTGCTTGCTAGCTTGTTTTCAAGTATTTATAGTTTTAAAATAGGTTGTAGTGACTGCCATGTTCATGATATGTCCTATGTAAATGAAGGACTGTACTGTTGAAGATTGTTACTGTTAGTCAATGGCAGTATTAGACAAGAGCTTCCTGGTTTTTCTGGACTAGCCCCAGATCTTTGTTTAGTCCCATTATAACATATCTGACAATTGTATAGGTTTTATGATAATTACCAGAGGGCATTATGCACCCTGCTTCCCCAGAGGAATGGTTCTGACCAAGGCCTTACTACAGGAATGCTTTGATAGCGAAGCAGGAAACAACACGTTACACCACCACTGTCTATCTAAAGAAAAGGCACTGGCAAGGAAACATTCTGGGAAGTTTGTGTCTATTGTATTGTGCTTATGTTACATAACGGTTGGTCTTTCATGTCAGTTGCCTATCATTTCCCCTGGTTTTGAGAACCAAGAGTAAATGTCTGATTTGGCTTCCGTAGCCTGTGGGTACCCTACAAGAGGTTGCATCTGGTCCATAAAAAGTACAAAGATGTTTCTAGACAAAACTGTGAAGAGCTTAGGCCAGGGCCCGTTTTACCATCGCATAATAAATAGGCTTTGGGGATTCCAAGCCTAATTGTATGTAGGTACTGTTGGTAGATGCCAAAACTAATATGGAGGGACATACTGAAGATGCAAAGTTCACACTGACATATCAACAATACTTCAGCAGTTTTTTGCCAGTTTATGTGTACACAATTTAAATTTCAAATGCAATAATTCCAGTGTGTATTCTCAAGTTCAAACACACACGTTCCTTATTTACAATAAAAAACTAATGCTCAAATAGGAGGTCACCTATTAAGTTTAAATCCTTATTAGGTAAACTAATAGTTAAACATATATTTTTTATTTCCTTGTTATCATTTTGCAATGACAAAAGAAGATTTAGTGTTTTGTATTGCTTTGTAAGCATATGATATCACCAAAGACTGTAACCAGGAAGTGTGAACTATTGCACTGGAAATGCTCATAGAACCATAGATCAAAACACACACAAGAAACAATAATTTCAAATAGAACTGTCCATAGTACTGTGATGTTTCATTATAGACTGCAGCCAATGTTGTTTATTCATACTGTACATTTGAGAATTATATAGTGCAGAGCATTACATTTGGCATATCTAACGCAGGTGAAATTAGTTACAAAGACTCAGATATTCACATTCATATCTCTGGGCAGGCTCCCTTGTATATTTAAGGGTTGGGCTAAAAGAGTAAGTGCCATGTAAGTGCAGAAAAATCTGTAGATATTTACATTATTATTATTATTTATTTGTAATCCAAATTAGTTTGCCATAGACAAGCCAATCCAAATGCTAAATATTCTGTTATTTTTCTTATGGTCAAAAAGGTCTTAATTGATTTATTAATAATTAATTATATTCGATTTTATAACATAAATCTTCTATAGTCAAGACTGAAAAAGAATGTGAAGTTTTGCAGTTAATCCCTCAGCGTTCAAGCGAATTCCCTAAATTCATTATGATCCTTGCTTCCGTGATCTTTGGTTTTAGAGTAAGTCTAATGACAGGGTCGCCAAAACGATTCGTACTTTTAAGAGAATGCCCGCCCCAAAGTGTTACGTCACGCAATGCAAGGAGGAGTCGTATACATAAAACGCTGCGCTAGGAAACTACAGTTTTCCCCCTTCCACTGAGGTAGACGAGGAGTGGTATTTACCTCTGCTCGAAAATGCTGAGCGTGAGCGAGAAGTCGACTTCGGTCGAGGTCAGAGAAGAAAATATTTAATACAGGGGTATTTTTCTTTGTTTTTGTAAAGACATGACGGACTTCCATTTACACACCATTTCTACTGCAACCAACAAAATATGTAACTCCTGGATTGCTCATTAATTGCATAGGCGCGACAAGTTACACTACTTATAACTATCTGCAAAGAGTTAATGGAATCGTTTCGTGTTCTGCAGTAGCCAGGCGGAACGCCTTGTGCGCGAAAATGTGGACTGCTTGGATTGGAAACTTAGCTATTCAGGTAAAGTATAGCAATCGGGTACTGAGAATAACAGTTGTTCACTCAACTATTTTAAGTAACTTTATAAATTAGACGTTTCTGTGTGTTTGAGTCTTAGGGCTGTAGCAGAATTGCTATTTTATTTCAAATGCAACCATAACTGACGTTTAAGATCGCAGGTACCAATTTTGGTTGGGGGGTCTGAGGTTCCTCCACCGCAACAATTTCGAAAATTCATAATGAAATTATTTTATCTCATTATTATTTAATTTCTCTGTAACTATAAGGTTGGGGCCTCATGTGTGAGAAATGTAGCCTAAATGGAAATCTGGACAATAGCTTTAGAAAGCTGCTAAAAAACGGCTAATTTAAAGGTGCTGTGTTTATTTTTAAGTAATTTAGTTGTGTTAATTAAGTAATGAGTAGATTTTGGCATTGGTGGGTAGGATGTTTATTTCTCCAGCCTTACAAAAAAAAATTCTGACATCAACTATGAGTTTATGCAAGTTGTAGTGTATATCGCAAAATAATCTGTATAGTTCTTTTCAAGTATGTTTGTGCCATTTCATACCTAGACTCAGAAGATCAGTAGGGGGCACAATTCCATGTTGTTGCTGAGGTCAAGGCCCCAGGGCAGTGAAAGGGACATTACCCCGCATAGCATGTTGTATTTCAGATGGGACGTTAGATGTGTCCTGACTCTGGTCATTAAAGGTCCCTTGGCACTTATTGTAAGAGTAGGGTGATTAACCTATGTGTCCTAGCTAAATATTCAACCTGGCCATATCATAAAGGCTTCCTAATCATCCTTAGCTTCCAGTTGGCTCATCAAAGAACCCTAAAATGTGTGAAGTGCCGTAGGTAATAGAACTGGGACATAGATGTAATCCTCGGTTGACAGTGTTGGACATCCATCAACGTTTGCAAAGACATCGCAAAGTCAAAAACTATGTTTTACTACATTTATACTTGACTCACACTGACCGGGTCTGCCAGCGAAGCGTAATGAGCCAAGAAAACAGGGCAACGTCAAATAGTCTTTCCTGATTTCCCTGAGAGAGAACTACAAAACAATTGGCAAATTGAGAGCTTAAACTGCTTTTGGTATCACTCTTTGCCGAACGAAACCAAAAATACAGAACAAAAACAACAAAATAATGCTGTAAATATTCTTTCTAACTCTTGAAAACAAATTTTGCATTTACTGCAACTGCTTCGTCCAAGTCTACTGGCTAACCCACATTCAGCATGAAATAGGGAACTGCCAAATGTGAGGAAGTGCTTTTCTATCCCACCAGGTTATACGTTGGGTTTTTTTTTCTTATCTCTAACGTATATGATTGTGCATAAAGCAGTATGTTAAGACAGTGAGTGAAACTGTCAGAAAGTAGCCTAAAGAGAAAACAAATTTCTCAACTAGTTTACATATGAATGAACAAAAAAATTGATTAGGCTATTTAATCTTTTTTTAAAAGGTAAGCTTAAATAATATGTCTGATTTATTTTTATGTATAGGCTACTAAAAAATACAATTCCACTACAGAGCCCCCTCCTTGTGCACAGTGCTTTTGTCCCATCCTAAAAATAAATTAGATTTTCGAAATAGAATTTAAAAAAACAAAAAGTCCTTTCCACATTAAACAATGTCTCGGGATAGAATACTAGAAAATGTAAGGCTTTAACACTTACATTTAAACCACTAAGCATTTAACCTAACATCAGAATGTAAGTCATTTTATCATATTCTCTCATCCAGAGTAACTTAGTAGTGAGTAGTGAGTACATACTTTTCATCTCCTCGCATTTCTATTCATGCTTTATTGACAGAGAGAAACACTGGGAGATAGTAGGTGAAGGCCTCCACACTATTGTATTCTAACCATTAAAAATACACAACTGTTTTTAGGGAATATGCCTGATTTTCACCTATAAGGAGAATACTAAATGTTCATTATACTCTAACCAAAAGCCACTTGAAATTCTATATAGTTTTGGCTCATTAATAAAAAAAATGACTATGAATAGAATTATAAATTACTCAAGTGAATCCAGAAGTTTTTTTCAAAGTGGTACTATATATTTTTGTACTAAATCTAGCTGGAGGTTTTCCCCCCAACAGCTTGTGGACTGCATGCTTTACCCAAAGATACTGCCATTTCTTGCCGACAGCTACGCCAGGCTATCTGTGATCGTAGGCTAATTACAGTTGCCAGTGAGGATCTCTCTGTAACTCAAACAGTGTAAAGTGGTGTTTGCTCTAAACAGCACTGTTGGCAAGTTCTGCTCCCTGTCTGTATGTCTAATTGGCAACACTAAATGTGGCAGCCTGTGCATGGGGCCCTGATCGATTCCTTTAATCAAATAAAAATCACAGAGAGATTGGAGCCACAGAAATGTAGCACCCAAAATTTATATTTGCGAACAATTCCCCTGGTTCAACTTTTTGTGTCTAGCAGTTATTCATCTAAAAGATTGCTTTATGAGAGGGGGTGAGAGGTTGGCAATTATTTCTAGAGATATGGTACAGCAGGTAGAACCACTGACTGAAACATATTTTGGGGCCTAATGGGTTCCACAGGGAAATTTACCACAGAAACCAAGTTGTTACACCAATGGATACAGTCAAAATCCTTTTTGTCTCTTGTATTCACTGACATGTTTTTAAATCTTATGGTAATGGTAGTGAGGGAGACTTGTGGTCCAGTGCTGGAAAGGAAATACTGTACACACAGACACAACTGTATAATCTACTCATTTAGAAGATGTTCCACTGCCCGCCATCCTTGTCTGTTGTTTTCAGATAACTATTTGTTTATTTGTGTGGGCTTCTATCCAGCACTGGCCTTTGCTGATATCTAATTAATTGATTAGAATGCACTTAGTACTTACCTGTGTGGTTGTTTTACCTAGCTCTTTTAAAATGTATGCACTTTCTGTAAGTCACTGTGGATAACAGTGACTGCTGAATGACAAAAATGTAAAATAAATGTTATGTTGCTTTATAGCCCCATACTTAATAGGCACTGGATGACTGGGACCAATTAATTGGCTAAGGCATTTTTAACACATCTTTTCTCCTTGAAGCCCCCATTTGTAACCAGATAACTATAACTTTACACAAAAATAACTGGGTTATACATGGAACAGCCCTACTGGCATTTGCCTGAAATGGAAGATTTTCAGTCCGTCACTCTTACAGACCTATGACTACTTTCTTCTCATATACACTGAGAAGTGCCTATTTGTATTTTTTTTTCCTTTTGTACTTGCTGAAGGAACATTGTGAGACTGTAGTCTCCATTATCTCCACTTATGACATTCTATGAAACAACAAAAGGCTGATGTAGCTGTAACCATAGAAATAGTATCCGTAGTAACCGTAGAAATCTATATCATTATCATGTTCTGTTAGTATTATTCAACCTGCAGTCTATGGAGTTTTGGAAAACAAGTAGCTTGCTAAAAGCCCCTCCATCTGAACATTGCAAGACGTCTTGCTTTTCACTGAAAATGGCAGGAACTCGCCATTAGCTAGTCTTTACTTTGGCCAAGACAATAAAACAAAAGACAGGAAAACCTTGCAGATATCAAAGAATGTATCAAAACATTAGTAGGAGCAGATATTTGGTCTGGCTCCCTCTATGAACTGCCCTGCCCGCCAACTGAATTTTCTACGCAACATCCCTGTAAAAATGTATACTTAACATGTACATGTACAGAAAGCACTTGAACCGACCCCAATGGCAGTTTGTAATCATTTTCATACTTCATTTAGATGCCCTGAAATTTTTTTTCGAGACAGTTATCTCGTTATCATAAGATAGTATCTGGAAATAACGAGAAACCTACGGTTGCCTAGACATTTTTTTGTTTTACTGTTTTTAATTACTTTTAAACTGTGCTTTAGTTAACAAGTCTTCCAAGGGTTTAATTATAAGATGTGCAGGGGTCTCTGTCTATATTTCTTTCCATCTGTCTCTATCACTGCGTTTCCCCATGACAGACCCAGCTCTTAAGAAAGTAACTATAGACTTTGCGACTGGTAGCCAATGATGTGGTCAAATGTAAATTGCAATTAATCATTTTCACGGAAACTAAGTTTATATGTTGTTATATAACATTACCACCATTATAAAATGTCCCCAGTGTCAGAATGAAACGGCACTGAGCAGGCCTTCTGCTAAAACTGAACAGTAACATTTTTTTCTCCACTGCTGACATATTCCATGTTTGACTGCCACTGATGTGTTTGCTTACCAAGGAAAGCGGAATGTTCTGTACACTGTACTGGTTGCTAGGCTACATACCAATTGGCACCCTATTCCCTATAGTGTTGTGCATTTGACCAGGCCCCATAGGGCACTGTAAATAGGGTATATTACAAGTGTGTGAGGCATGTTTGTTGCTCAGCCTTCAAAGCGGACGCAAAAACAAACATTCCATGTACCCTAACCTTAACATAACCTAATCTAGCTTCTATACCTAAAACATATCCTTAATGCCTAAACCTAACCTGTAATACCTTAATGTTACCTAGCCTTAATGCCTAACCTTAATCCTAATGGGAAGTTTCACCCAAACCTAACCCCTCAAAATCAAGTTTTTTGTGCATTTTTTCATATTTTAGTCCCCAGAAGGTTAAACATGCCCACAGACAAATGCGCACGTGCATGCAGAGCAAAATCTGAATCAGTGTAGCCTAGCTCTCAGTACACTTTTGCTACACAAGCCATCAAATAAATTCTGAAGCAAGAGCCTCTGAGGTCAAAGGTACAGCATTCAATTGCTTTCAGTAGATGATCTACAGTGACAGAAGATCAAAATAAGGGAATTAGAGTCTTCCTTGCAGACGTTCCACACTTTCGTTGTAGCTCTGATATAGTCGCACCTGATTCACTAATCAGGAACTGGATGGTTAGACAAGTTCATTCAGGTGTGCTATCTGTGAAATGTTCCGAACGCTCCCCGAGGGCAGGTTTGAGAAACCATTAGACGAAAACATCAACTCTTATTGTAACCTGGCTTTTGAGGGATCTTTGAGGTCTTTTTGGAGAGATTGTAGCAGCTTTGTACAAGTACATGTAATTACACTTTGGTTTCTAGAGCCTTGTAATGAAAATCCTTTGCAAAGGAAGGAAAAAGGCAGTGCTGACATGGTTCTGTTTATGTTTGTTTGTTTCAAGGTAGCTGCTGCCAGAACACCCGACCACTTCGCCTTTCTGGGCCCTTCTCCAATTCAGGAGACCCACATGGGCTGAGAAGATCAACATCGAGACCACAGAATCAGGTTCAGCCTGACCAGTATTTTCCTCCTACTCACTGGTAATATGCCACATCATGGTGCTTAAGACACAGTATGTCACTTCCAATTTCCAACTGGAAATTTTAAATGAATGCATAACGTCGAATGAAAATTTGTGCCAAATTACCACATAACTTATAACTTCTATGTAAGACTGTTTATTTTATTGCACTAGTTTATGATCGCTGTACACTCCATTTACATTGAACAAGCGTACAGATTCCTAACATGCCAGTGCTTTGAGGATTAAGAAGGATCACAATGAAATGAACGATGATGCACATGGATATGTGTGGCTCTTCTGTGTAAGGAGGCCAGTATATCTGTTGAACACACTGACACACCTCCAGCCATAATTGGTGTCATGAGGACAGATCCTTAAATTGGTACCACATGACAATGGTGGTCGGGGCATTTTAGAAAGAGAGGCAGGAGGAGAAGGAAATGTAGAAAGAGTGAAGAAAAATGTGCACAACTCATTCTAGAAGGATTAGGGGATGAAAAGCTGGCTGGTATGCAGCTACTGCTGGGACTGGCTCGGACACAAACGTAGCACCAACCACGGCCTTTCAAACTGCTTTGCCTTCATACTATTCTCTTTAAACATTTCTTTTTCCTACAAGCCTCTGGCAAACGACTACCTGTCATTATGTTTCCGAATGGGCCCATGCCTCCCGAGTTTGTTGTAGGTCTTCCAATCTCATTACGGTTGCTACATACTCTCTCTTTATCCTGTAGGTTTTGGTTTCGATTTTGATGCTATCTCTTACTTCCTGTTTGTCACTTCTCTTTTCCTGTCTAGGTCCGGAAACCGAGGAGATTCAAGATGCACGGGGGCCGGAAAAAAACCCGGGTACTATGCATCATGATGATGCTTAATGTTTTTATCTTTATCCTGGTGGGAGTGTCTCGGAACCTGGGCCAGGACAAGGGGGGCCAGCGGAAGGTCCGCATCCCTTCCAAGAGGTTCTGGAGAAAGGAAAAGACCAGTTTGGCCTTCTGGAATAAGGAGCAGCAGAGGCTGGACTTCATCTACAATCCAATCCTGATGCCGGCATTGACCAACAACTCCCTGCGGCTGATGCCCGATTGGCTCAACGACACCAGGCCCCCGGACCCCTGCCAACCGGACTACGGAGTCACCACTCAGGTGAAGGACTTCAGTTCCCTGCCTCCCCGTTTCCAGGACTTTTTGCTGCACATGCGCTGCCGGTCGTATCCGATGATCATGGACCAGCCGCATGTCTGCAAGGGGAACCCGTACCTTCTGCTGGCCGTCAAGTCCCTGGCTCCGCACTTTGACCGGCGGCAGGCTATCAGGGAGTCGTGGGGACGGGCGGGTGTTCTGGCCAATCGTACTGTAGCTACGGTCTTCCTTCTAGGCGATGCCACGGCAATCGACCATTTCCCCAACCTGTCCGGGATGCTCCGCCACGAGGCGGCACTTCACCGGGACCTCCTACAATGGGATTACCGGGACTCCTTCTTCAACCTCACCCTTAAAGAGGTGCTCTTCCTGGACTGGTTCAGCCAGCGCTGCCCTGACGCCCGCTTCGTCTTCAAGGGCGACGACGACGTCTTCGTCAACACTTGGAGGATTTTGGACTTCCTGCAGAATTCCTCCGGAATGGCCAAGGCCAAGGATCTTTTTATAGGGGATGTTATCACCAATGCCGGCCCACATCGGGACCAGAAGCTCAAGTACTTTATCCCAGAGAGTGTGTTCGTGGGGACCTATCCACCCTATGCTGGGGGAGGAGGGTTCCTGTACTCTGGAGACCTGGCACTGCGCCTGCAAAACATCTCCCAGCAGGTAGCACTGTATCCTATCGATGATGTATACACGGGAATGTGTCTTCAGAGGCTTGGCCTGGCACCGGAGAAGCACAAGGGCTTTAGGACGTTTGACATTGATGTAAAATACAGAGGCAACCCGTGTGCGTATAAGAGCTTAATGCTCGTGCACAGTCGGAACCCCCAGGAGATGATTAAAATATGGGCCTGGCTAAGTGATCCAGAACTAGACTGTCAATGAGATCTCTCAAAAGTAGTGCACTATATAGGGAATAGGGGACCATTGGTGATGCATTCAATGGTCTTTAAGATTATTTGTTTGATGTGGTCTAAAGTGCTTTCATCGGTTGTTGTGGAGTTCATGAAATCATTGAAGTTTAGAAGCAACTGGGTTTTCCAGCTTTAGAGGAATCGGCTGCCTTTCTTCTAAGCATTGCACAGTATTTGTTTTTTTACCATGAGCAATTTTCAGTGTTCAGCAAATCTAATGTCAGGTGTAGCCAAATGGAATATGAGCTTGTGGGATCAGGATGGTTCTACAAGGCTAACTAATGCAAACAAATGTAATTTGTCACAATCACAGTGCTTGGGTGTCCTGCTTGCCCTGTTTTTCAAGACACTGTTACACCAACATAAAACACGTACACACCGCAAGGAGCTTAACAGAGCTATTTGCTTAACCTTAAGACTGTTGGGTAAACCAGGGTGAAGTATTTTGCTTTTTTTGTTAAGTGTGGCAGCTGCATTGTCCCTGTTTAGATATTTTTAACTTTTTTTTTCTCTGTGTCACTGCGGTGTAAACTGAATGTCTTAGCCAGTGGTCAGATTACGGTATGTAAATGATCTGAATGACCAGTGTTATTTGATGTAACGTATCAGTGTGTTAATGTTTATGAAAAACGTACACCCGGCAACAGCTACGCATGTCCACACTGACTGGGATTAAACATCAAGTCAAAAGACTTGTTTCCTTTATTTTTCTGTACATTTTCCTGTACTTGATCCTAGGAATACACTTTTTATTTTGAAGAATGTTTGAATATAACTCAATGTTTTTTAAAAATTATTAAATATTTTTTTGCACATTTAGTAAGTACATTACCGGAATTTTGAGCAATGTCAGCATTTATTTGTTCCAATGTTTCTGCTGTGGTAAAATGTTATTGCATTAGTACTAAAGATTATTCTAGAAACGTGGTTGTGTTCAACTGTTTTAATTATCGACCCAAGAAGTCCTTAAGTATAATAAAGCAGTGAACATTGGGGTCCAATGAAAGCAAGTTGTGTGACTGCAGCTCGTTATGGACTGTAAAGGCTGCTGCAAAACATTTGATAGAACGGGGGTCTCTGAATTGCGCATCATTGAAGTCACTGGCTCACAGTTGAAGTACAGGGTTCGGATTTTGCTTCGCGGATTAGCGTAGAGTTTTCAGGAAGGGCGATGCAATTAGCCAGCGCAGGCCAAGTTAGGGGGGGGGTTTAGTAATTAAAAACCGTTGCCGTGCGTCTTCGTACACTAGCCACTGCCAGATAGAAGGCAGGAGAGAGCGTTCCTTTTGGTCTGGGATTCCAAGAATGACTTCGAGCCGAAGGAGCAGCGTGATAACAACCAATAATCGTATCAAAAGTCGGAATACATAGGCCAACTGTATCTGGACATTGACTGTCCTGAGTCCGTTGTGAGTTGTTGCGAAGAAGCAAGGCCTTAATGACGAATTGTACATCATGAAATTGGGGAGAGAAACGGGGTTGAAGTAGGCTAATAAAAAATACATTAAAATGTATTGATAAAACTAATTCGTTTGCTGTTGATAAAGCGATTGTATTGATGCATATCATGCCCCCCCTCCCAGTGTGCTTTCATTACGTAGGCCTAATCGTAACCATGTCTGGAAATTACTTTCTTTTTTGCCTTCACTCACGCTACAGTAGACCTACAGTTATCACTATTAATACATCTCAATCCACCGACCATTATGGACACAGAATAGGCTAGGCCCTGCTACTTGGTCATTCTTGTGCTAGAGTAGTAAATGTTGCCCATTGAATTTGTGACCAAGGAAATCATACTAACAATACATTTTTATTGAACAGTTTTTAAATATGAAAACATATTGCACATCTACGTGTATGCATTGTTGCAGCTACTGGGATTAGCAAATTGGCTTGGCTCATCTGTGAATTTATAATGGTATTTTGCTAGACTGAACAAAATAAATGTATTGCATATATCATAAATAAAGGTTAACAAAGTAAAGACTTTTTATGTGAATGCGTGGCCCTTATTGTAATTAGAAACCAATTACAATTGGTTTAGTCTCATTGAACATTGATTCTTACTAACATACACCGAGTCAGCGTTCAAGACATTTGCAGCTTTTATCACCGGAAGTGGTCTAACGAAAAGAATTAAGGTAGGAAATCACATCCTTTAATTGTGTCATACATTTTAGTAATAAATCAATAATTTTGCGTGTCTAAATTCTAATTGTTTAAAAAAAATGTAATAAATAATAAATCATTTATGACGGATAGATGACAGGTTGATCATCGGTGACTCCAAAATTACCAAACATCTTATTAGTGAAAATAATAACATACTCGCTGATATACAATTGGTAGTTGCAGCAAATTAAATAAACGGCATGCCCAATTGCCACCAAAACCCAACAACGATTCAGGTTTATTGAACATCAAGAGCAGACCTGCTCATTTTCTCATCTTACCTAGAGAGTAGCAGTGCCACCTAGTGGTTACAAACCATATCTAAGTCACGCACATGAATATCGAAGGACTTTTCTCAATTTCACGCTCCTCGTGTGCTGTCCTCTCCTTTCGTTCTCCATCCCATTGGACGAGAAAGCCATATGATCCTCCTATCTGACCTTTCCCAATAGGTTTTTCCAAGAGAAGAGAACTCGACGTAAGAAATAAAGGAAGGAATGGCACGCTAACTAATTGGCAATACATTTCACCTGTTGATGTGTACTTTTGTCAGAAACAAGAACGCAACATGGCAGGGAATAACTCACAGTAGAATAGGAAGCTGACCTGCTTGCGAAATAAAAATTAAATAAAAATAAACACATCCTGAAACGAAAATGTCAAAAAAGTATTCTAAGTTACGCATTCCACGTGTATTCCTTATTTGCTATAGTTTATTTATGGCAAATTGCGACCTGTCCTGGGTAAGTTGATTACGCCTACTCCAAAACATTCGTTTCCATTTCTCTGGATATGTCAACTATCAAGATGCCTATTATATTCTTCATTTAATGTTATCTCAATCCTTTTTATTTATTATTTTATTTATTTGTTCTTAGACAAATGAAAATTATGCTTACAACCCTGCTGGTAAGACTTAATATTTATTAATTCAAACTTGAGTTCTGTGGATTTATGCCTTGAAAATCCCTTGACATTGGAGTTATTTTTGTCCACTCAGTATTTTTCCACCTCTCCTCAGATGACCACCATGTTAGTGGGGGAAATGCCTTCCTCGCGCTGCGGAGCTGCCACCAGGTGCTGCGCGGCGAGAGCGGCGAGTTCTTCTCCCCTGACTACCTGTGTTCCAACCCGCCACTCTGGTGCAACTGGACCATCCAAGTAGACCCCGGGAAACGCGTGTACCTCCACCTGGAGGATTTCACCCCGTCAGACGCCTGCCCCGGGAAGCTGGACCAAATTCACTTGGACGAGCCAATGGGGGTGGCAAGTGGTCACAGTATTCTGGAGAAGTGTTGGAGCCAAGCCAGCTACATGTCCCTCTCCAGCACACTACACGTGGTTTTGCTGATCGGGGGCAACCCCAGTCCGCCCCATCGGGGCTTCTACGGCCGCTACAAGGCATTGGAACCACCGGTCACATACAATGCCAATGCTGACGCCACGGAAGAACCCATGAAGTGGATGACCAAACCAACAATTAGAAAATCAAAACCCTTGCCAGTTCCAATAGGTTTTGCCAAGTTTTCCCCCACGAACGGGGGAGGTTCTCGGGAAGCCATTTCATTTCAGTTGTCCACCCCACCAGCACAGGCTAAACCAGAGGTTTTGTTTGTAGACTTTTTCAACCAGATCCCTCCGTCTGTGTCTAATGAGCTTCCGCCAGAGGAGCCAGTGGTCGAAGAGGGGACCTCAATGTTTTCACCTGTTCAGGGAGAGGAAGAGAACAGAGGGATCTCAGAGGAGACTGAAGAAACTGAGAGCAAAACCGATGGCCAATCAACAGAGGACGACAGGAATGCGATGAACTTAGGTGGCAATTTGGTGAGCCGCAATTCCGATGCTCTCTCGACCCCATCTTCTCCTGTGGTAGTCACTCACCGGGGGACATCACGGTCAGTGAGGAGGACCACTCTGAACCGCACAGAACAGGCTCATAGTTTGAATCCCAAACCCTTGTCACAAAATACATCTGCAATGCGAAGGAATGTTGACGCCCAATCCCAAGGTACTACAAGTGCTGCTAAACAACACGTCCCTCCTACAGTATCTCACGTGTTTTACACAAAAGATATGAATGACCAAGATGGAGTGGCTGGTAATCACGAATTGCAGAATATCACAGCAGATGAGTCTACGGCAACTAGTTACACTCATTCGCCAATTGAGGCCCAGGATCCTTTTGATCATTTTCCAAACATGGTTGAACCGTTTTCCAAGAGGAGATATGGTAGGTACCGTTGACCATCTTATGCCTCCTTTTGTGTGTTTTATTAAAATTGTCTCTAAATCTTGTATGTTTACTTTGCAGAGAAAGTAAGAAATCACTCCCACACCTACCAGGTCCCACACCTACCAGGTGGTGAGTAAAAAAAACCCAATGTTTTCTAAATTCTATTGATAATGAAGAGTAATAATATTATATGAGGGACCTACTTCTGGTGTTTCTCAGACCTCTTATTTGAGTTGTCTGTTGAAGTCAACTTTACCGCAGAGGAGGACTGGAACCACTTTGCAAAGACACTCTTGATCTCAGTAAAGTATCTTGTGAGTATTCTTCTCACGTGCAATTAATGTATTCATCAACCAACGTCATCCTGTCCTTTATTAGCTATGAGAATTGACTGTTGCCTGTGTAGTTGGAACTACATTTATCCATTAGTGTATTTTCCAGATGATTCAGCAGTTCAAAATGGTCTACACAGATGTCCTATCCTGCAAAAGAATAAAAAGGTTGTTCTAACTGCTAGTGTTTTTCACCAATAGTTCTGTCCAATGTCTTCCTTGACTGTAAATACAATTTCATTTTTTTCCCCTGTGAAGCTTGATCTTTTTTTTGTTTTTTTTAACAGGTTGAATGCTGGAGTGCTTTATATCTTTTGGCTGCACATTGGAGATGGACCGAAAAGGACGAAGGCCCACTGGAACCCACACTCTGTCCTGAAGGAGCTGTTGAACAGGGAGGTTAGCCCCAGCGACAGCTCAGCACGCAGTGTTGTCATCTCCGTGTCCGCCGTAGGCAAGTCTCAATACAACAAGCTTTCCTAAAAAGTTTAACCTGCTTTCCTCCCTGATGTGCTGCTATCCAACTTATGATTAAAGCTCTGCCTCATTGCAGACACTCCCAGGGGACTTGGGACAGTCAGTGTCCGGTTACATGACGTTCTGGTTGTTATCATGTTGCTCGTTCAGCCAGGAAGTCTTGCCTTTAAACCTTATGTGTTTTTGGACTTGTTGCCTTGTGTATATTTGAATGTAAAAATGTACAATTTATTTTTACGTGCTCCATACAATGACATGTACGCATGTGCACACTGCGTGTGCATCTGTTTTTCTTACAGACGTGAATGAGTGTTCAACCCAGCTGATGTTGTGCGACGTCAATGCAGAGTGTGTGAACCGATTTGGGTCCTACGAGTGCCACTGCCACTCTGGGTACAAAGACATGTCTCGACTGGGCTCAGGAGGGACCTTGTGCGTCAACACCACTGGCACCGGCCGTTACAGTGAGTCCACATTTACTGTACCGTGACCCGATTCTATTACATACCCCTGCGTTGTTCTCCGAAGAACAAGGAAATCGTACGGTTTGATTGGTTGGTTCAACAACAGTGACGCTGACGAAAGTTAGCCTTTAAAGGATGTTGGACATAAAGGCAAGCTTTGGTATGATGGTGATTGGTGATAGGTGAACTGTGTATCTAACCTTTGCCTTACCTTGGTCCTTAGGTTATTCATCAGCACAGATGGGGGATATGATCATAGGCATCTATGTGGTGTGCTTCCTGCTCAGCTTCCTCATCCTGCTGCTCTGTGCTGCTGGTGTCCTGTACCTTCGCCGCCACCAGGGGGCCTTCGTGATCTCCTGTTGGAGTAGCGGCCTCCCTCCCATTCCCCCCCCAGACTACAAAAGCAACAACGACGGGAACGGCGACGGTTCCATCAGCACCCACTCTGAGCTTCCCCCTCCTCCCCCTCCGATACGGAGGCCCAAGGAAGGCTGGGTTCACCCCCAGGACTGCTGCCCCTCAGTGGACCTACCCCTGCTGCGCTTCAGCCCCCTGAGACCGCTTGACGGGTACAACAAACCTGAGGGTGGAAAGTTGTGAAGTTGGCTTTGTTGTCCTGATCTTCCAATAAGATAATTCAGTCCTAATTATGGGCAATATACATCACTGTTTTATGAGTTAATATTTTTTTGTAAATTCCTCAGGTGTATCTAGTACATTCAAGTGGTTGTGTATTTGTTTGCAACTATCCGTCTTTAGGAAGAATGTGTACCCTCTCACCACATGGGGATTTCATTTGCGCCCCCCCCAAACATGCATGTGAATAAAGATGTTTACTTGCTCTACACATCTGCTTTCTTTTGAAATGGAAATGTTTTTTTTCTGTAAAATCCGGTTACATGCCAGTGTAAACAGTTGCACTAGCATATCTGCTATTAGCATTACCATTTTAATGTTGAGGGGGCAATGCTACATTTTTCAGAACAAAATTCTGACTAAGACGAGCAACAATCGTGAAGCAATTAGAAATAATTGTACGATAAAGTGCGCATGTCACTGGTCACCTGTGCAATTGCCAGGTACAATATGGCGCAATTACAGGCTGGCGCACTATTCCCACTAGGTGGCAGCGAGTGATAGGTAGTGCCTCTGGAAAGGCCCAGTTTTTGGTTTGGTTAAGAACTACGAAGTCTGTCCTGTCAGTCGTGATGTAGAAAGCCAGTGGTTGATTTAAAAAGATAAAAGGCCAATGAGTATGGTAACTCGAAAACGTAAAACAAAACTAATAATGGAGCAGGAGAAAAAGCAAGCCCTAGTATTTTGACCGTCTTAGAATAGATAAAGAAACGGTAAGAATGAGCCATTGTTGATTGTTCCACAATATGATGAAACTCTAGACCCCGCGCACCTAATCTTTGGCTCGAGTTCAGAAATGTTAATCCCCTCTCTGTAGAAAATGTTTAGTGGTAGATTGTATTTTGTCGTTGAAATGACACGGTGTCAAACAGTGCTCTTTCTGTTTGTTCCACTGCCAAAATCATATGCAAGGAAATTGCATAATGATAAAAAAAATGTGCTGACTGAATTTCAATAGGCTATAGGCCGACCTGCAAAGAGACCTTACCAGTAAACCAAGGCAAATTACTTTCTCAGTTTGAATTTATTAATCGTATTTAGCAATTGCATTATATGCCTGTAGGGCAGTATGAAATTGTGTAGCTAAATCTACTGAAATGCGTTACAAAATTCACCAAGATCCACAGCAAAATACACACTGTGCTTGACCTACCATACCGTTCTCTTAAAAGTGATTTGATTCTAAATAGAGTGTAGAACTGCTAAGTGGTTTGATCTTCATTGCCCTCATTAAGACATGCTAACTAATAGTCGATGATAAGCGAACTGCTGTTTTTGAAGACACAAAAAAAAAAATCCAAATTCCTTTAAGTGATCTAAAACTCCAGATATGGGTGTCAGACAGGTCCAGGTCCCTATCTGAATTGTTGCTATTGGATGCGGAGCAGAGTTAGCATATTATGCAGGCAGGGAGTGCGTTTAACAGGCTAATCTTGGGCTGACCAGGCGGGGTGGGAAGCCGCGGCTGGCTGGGGAGACAGGGTGGTCCACCTAGCCCAAACCACATTAATAGGCTTACACCACCTAATCCAAGGCAGTGTGCTGTCACATGGGAAGTCTGCTGACCTTACTTTATTTTATTGCAGGGCACTTGTTCTTCAGCCCCTTTTGTGCTCAAACCCTGTGTTCTTTTCAGGAGAAAATGTCCCTTTATAACATTCCCAGTTCCCTTCCTTCATGTCTGGGTTCAAGAGCTGGATTTGAAATAAGACTCACTGTGATCTGTGGACTAGACTTACTGCTTGAGAATTCCTCCAGCCCAGACGCAGTACAATTGGAACAAACTGCCTGCGTTATGTCAGAATCTGTGTGGATCTTTCCTCTGGGGCTGTTTCAGTTTGTTGATGTCATTAGGCAGTTATGTACAACCTAACAACAGGTCTAAATGTTAAGTGAAAAACTGTATGATTGCTTTCTAGTTGGGTTTCAAGCATGCAGATGAATATGGAGGCCTCACCTTTGATTTCGTTCAAACATGGTGTGTGCACTTTCTGTGTGTGTTTTAGTGTCTGCGGTGGTTTGATCGGCGGGACGGATCTCTCTTCTCCAGATGTGCTCTCAGCATCTACTCTGCCTTCCTCCCTCGCCTCACGCTGCCCCCCCCCGCCCCCGTGAATCAGACGCCAAGGCCCCAGAACCTGGGATTTCTTTGTTACTGCTCTGAATGCCTCTCACGTCCACTAGGTAGAATTGGCAAGGACAGCGGGCTCTGGGCAGAAATCCACAGGGCAGAGGGAAGGGGCAACGCCTCCGGCCGCTCACGGTGGGCCCTCTGGCAGACGGGAGGGAGGGGGTGTCGGAGAGGGCGCCCCTCCCTGTGGTTGGCTTGGCACCCCCCCTCCCGCCCCGTGCACTGAGCCACGCTGAGCTCACCTGCCTGCCAGGGTGCGTCATCCGGACCTAATCCTCCCCCATCCCCCATTGCCCAGATGCATTGTGTGAGACGGTTCTGTTTAGACTGGGGGAGCGGCCAGCTCGTCCCTCAGTGGTGGTGATGCTCAGGTATGTTTTCTGTTGCTTGGCTTTAGGTGGTTCTGGCTCCACCAAGGCTTTTAACAAAATGGTGGTAAGAGAGGTGTCACATTGCACATGTATTTTGTTTGACCTTCAGGGACCACGAACAGAAGGGGTTGTGTTTTGATGACAGTGATATCTGCAGTGCTGTATTTTGTGGGCCTTGACTAAAGTACATGCAGCACCTTTACATTGTAGCGGTTAGATGTATTGTCGCTTGTTATTTGCACATCACATTTGGATTTCTTTCTTTTCTTTATCTTTTTTCATTTTATTTATACAGCAAAAACCAACTGAGACCAAGATCTCATTTACAGTGGTGCCCTGTATTACAATGATAAACAATAAATACAAAATACAAATTTATAACTGTTTTGAAAACAGATTACAAATTGCAAACACAATTCACTGTAAAATGGCCATTCAACAATTGTTTAAGCTGAGTTATGGGCACAGTGGCCTTGAAATCTTCCAATAGAACATTCCCAGAGTTGGGAGCACAGTATGTAAACCAGGTTTACTGGACGGTCCAGTGAGCGTACTGTACTTGATAGGTGCTATTTCTCCAATATATTTTTATGGAAAGATAACTATGACAATTCTGCAGGATAGCTTTGCTGTGGCAGATTAAATAATTGATAGAGCATCTGACCAGTAACCGAGAGTTCTCTGGGACATACCGTTCTTGAGACACAAAACCCAGATTGCTTCTATTAGTCTCTGGATGGATAAGTGTCTGCCTAATGACTAAAATGTAACAATTCAAACTGTACTACTATACAGATTGAAAGGTAATGAGGAACTGTCAATAGTTCCAGCAATGTAATACAGGGATTTGTAAGACTTAATAACTGTAATGAATCTCAGGATAAGGATTCAAGCGCAGTGTGCTAGTTTAAATGTGGGCAACGGTACAGAATGTAAATCCAGGAGACGTCAGGAAAACCAGGCAAGAGTCAAAAACTGGGATGATCCAACGAGAGGAGGAGAGAACAGGCAGTAGGTTGATGTCAGGATATCAGAAGCAAAGGTACAAGAGGAATAGGCTAAACGTGGTCAGTGAGGGAGGACAAAACAATTCGGTACACAGTAGACAAAATTATAGGCGAAATGGCTCAATAACTAAGCCACTGCACAACCACAAAACAATACCTCACAAGGAAAGTGTGGTCTGAATGGAACTAAATAGTGGGGCTGATGAACAACAGGTGAGTGAACAGGTGGCTAGAATTCAAGTGATTGTGATCCGAGGGGTGAATTGCGTTTGCCAGATTGGTGTTGCGTTTGAGGGAGTGAGTTGCGTTTGCCAGATTGGTGTTTCAGGGTGTGAGCTGGCACGGGATGTAACAATAACACTGCTGTAATCCAGAACATGCAATAAATCAGTAACAGAGCATAGGTTTGAGTCTGAATCTCTTCATGATAATAAAGCACATTCTTTGTGTATGATGCTACATAGTCAGCTCACTTGTTTGTCCCTCAGTAGTTCTCATTCCTGGGGCTCCATTTATCAATCACGCCTAAGCACATTCTGTGGATGAACAATGTGTGGGATTATTAGGATGTGAAACGTGGGATTTATCAATATGAACGTTTGCTTGAGAGCATTTGTATTTTTTTTTTTAAAGGAGGCGCTTTTCTTACATTTTTATTGTTTTATTTTTCAAGGCTTTTCTTTACAGTTGGGAGACGAAGGTGAATATTGCAGAAAGGATACTTTTAGAGACAGATTGGACATTTTTGGAAGTACAGATTGGTTAAGCAGATATGGTTTCCCAAAAACAATTGTTTAGGACTTTTGATAGTTTTTAAACCTATTTTGGAAAGGCAGAGATAACAAATGCCATTCTGTTGCGCATTCAAGAGCTATCCACCCTCTGGTTTTAGTAATGGCGTGTTTCAATAGCACCATCCCCATCAGTCTGGCACCTTGGATAAGACAAATTAATTGTACTCAACAGATAAGACAAATTAATTGAAAATAAATCACCATAAAAGCACTATACCAAGATGAGTACAGCCTTCCAAAGACGCTTCTGGTTGTGGTGGAAACAAACTTGTGTAAGAAACTTTATTTGTGAATGAAACTGAAAGCATGTCCTCGACAGACTATCATTATACTGAATGGTTTTACCACTTTTGCTGAACTTTAACCTCTTTTTATGCTTTCAAATTGCAGACATACAATACCTTCAAAAAGTATTCAGACCCCTTCACTTTCTCCACATTTTGTTGTGTTGTATACTAAATTAATAATTTATTATTATTATTAAATCAATCTACACACAATAGGCCACTATGACATAATTAAAATGCTTTTACAAATTTGTGCCAATTTTCTAAATGTAAAATCAAAAACGTGAATATCTCATTTACATAAGTAGTCAAACCCTTTTCTTAGTACTTTTCTCAGAATCACTTCTGGCAATGATCACAGCTTTGAGTCTTCTTGGTTATGCCACTACAAGCTTTGCACACAGTCTGGAATTGGGCAGTTTCTCTCATTCTTCCTTGTGGATCCTCTCAAGCTCTGTCAGATTGGATCTTAAGATGTTCATAGAGTTTCAAGTCCAGGCTTTTGCACACGTGTACAGAAGGACACCTGTACCAAAGCCACTCCAGCACTGTGTACTTTGGGTCATTGTCATAGTGAAAGATGAATCTTTGTCTGAGGCTCTGTGCGTACCGGATCAAGTTTTTTCAATGAAATCTCAGTATTTTGCTCTGTTCATCTGTCCCTGGCTCTGAGAAGCATCCCCATAACATGACGCTCCCACCACCATGCTTCACTGTAGGGGTGTTATTAGCCAGGTGATGAGCTTTACCTTGTTTTCGCCAGACATAGCACTTTACATTCAAGCCTAATACTTACATTTTGGACTCATCAGACCAGATAACTTTTTCAGTCATGCTACCAGAGTCCTTCAGACGTCATGTCATACGCCTTTTACTCAGGAGTAGCTTCCGTCTAGCCACTCTGCCATAAAGGCCAAATTGATGTAGTGCAGCATAGATGATTGTCCTACTTGCAGATTCCCCATCTCTGCAGAGAAATGTTGAAGCTCTGTTAGGGTGGCCATCAAGTTCTTGGTCACCTCCCTGACCTTTGCCCTTCTTGCCCAGTTTCTTAGTTTGGTCTGATGGACAGCTCTAAGATGTGTGTTAGTGGTTCCAAACTTTGTCTGTTTTACTGTGATGGAGCCCACAGTGCTCCTGGGTACTTCCCGTGCTCTAGCAATTCATTCAGAACCTTCCTCGGATCTACGCCTCGACGCATTTCACTCTCAGAAGTCTATGGGGAGTTCCTTGGACTTAATGGCATGTTTGTTGCTTTGCTGCGCACTGTGAAGTGAAAGTTCTCATACAGTTAGGTGGTGCCTTTCTAAGTCAGTTTACCAATCAAGATCTAAAAACGTCTCAAGGATGATCAAAGGACACAGGATACATCTGAGCTCAATTTGGAATGTCATGGCTAAGGGTCTGAATACCAATGCACATGTGATATTTCAGTTTTTGATTTTCAATAAATTGGCACGCATTATGAACACGCATACATTATGTTGCTCTGTCATGATGGGGTGTTGTTGGTTGGTGGCATAAAATAAATGTTATCAATTATAAATTAAGTATATATCACAACAAAGTGTGGAGAAAGTGAAGGGGTCTGAATACATTCCGAAGGCACTGTACATTAGTGTAGACATCCCGGAAGACATTTGGACTACCCAGGTGTAATTAAAGAACAATTACAGAATCTCATTTCTCAGATCAGATCCAATCAGGTTTAATTGGAAAAAAGACAACCTTTTTGAAATCACAAAAGCACAGGTTTAGAAAAAACATTCCCTGAAAGTGCTGAACAGATATCAACCACACCAAGTCCAGTCCTTCCAGTATTTGTAATAGCAAGAGTCAAGCGCTCCCGATCCCACTTGTCACGTTTTTCCACTTGCGTGCCCGCAGTTTTTTATAGATATCGTCATTAGAATCCCATAAGGATTACCCAATCCCTATTTCTTTGTAGGGTTCCTCCCCTGCTGGTTCTTTCTGTGAATATCACAGAAGCGTTTGGGGTATTTTGGTCTTGCCCCAAAGCTGGTACCGGCAAGGAAGGTGATCTAAGTCACTGCAGTAGAGTGAGGAATCCTGGTCCTGCATATTGCAGCACAGATTGACTCAGCGTCGCTTGGATTGACTGGTAGATGTCTAAACCAGGCTGCCTTGCCTTGAGTTTGTTGTGGAGGTTTTGCAGTGAGGCAAGGCCATAAACATGAATTGGACATCACAAAGGGAGAAGAAAACTGGGTTAATTTGAAAAAAAAAATTACTTTTAAAAGTCACCCTTGTTGGCTGCTTGACAGAACTGCACACATTATGCTATTCAATTTGGTGAATGGAAATGGACCATTTCCATGACCTTGTAGCCTGAACTTCCTTTCTGCCATTTATATTGTTCATTTTAGTGTTCTCATAAAACCAAAACATATTTTGTAGTGGATTCGGCCTGTTTCCATATAAAGTCTTGCATTTTCATGCAGCTATTGGTGTAGTTCCCTAATTTATTTTCCATTTTATTTTAATTATTGTGGTAGCAGTTATTTTCACCCCAACATCAAACCCTAAATGAGATGAATCAGGTGAGTTTGTCCAGGGCAAATGTGAAAGAAAAGGTTGCTGTTGGATGTGCTAACCATTTGGGGGGCCGGTAAGACCATGGTGAAAATCACTGCAAAACTACTTACAATGATTTCACCAGGTGGAATAGCATTGTTGTCTGTGGCCTGGGATGTCTGGAAACCTCTTTTGTACAAGGCTTCTCAAACATTCTTTGAGCCTCCATATGCATTTTCCTGTGGCGTCAAGCTGAAAAATGAAGCTGGATTAAATATTTAGCCACTACCGCCTGCCTCAGAGCGTAGAAACCTATTGTCATTGGCGGAAGTGATTTAACTGGTAATATGTTTGCTATGGTTGAATGTTTAATGCTATTTAAATTAGAGCATTCAGCAAGGATTGTTTTAGTTCCGTTCCAACATTTTATATTGAGTTTACTTTTTTCAGTTGTGGAATAGAAGTTGATTGTACAACTAATTGATGAGTCCTTTCAAATTTCTTGCCAAAGAACTGTGGATACGTTTTTGCACCCACATGAACTGATTTTCATTTACTTTTGATACAGGACTAGTGTTATACTGTAGAATAACACTATACTGAGAACGTTTGGGCCGTGGCAGTGGTGTCATTAGTTAGCTAGCATTCATGGGCTGCATGTTTCATCCCAAAATATGAAGTTCTGTATGTTAGTTTACGATTGATGACAAACTGAGCATTCTGTTCAAGTGCATTACTGTAGTTTGAAAACACTGATATTTCTACAGAGACAATTGTAGGAAGACCTTCTGTCGTCATTTTGATGTCGCCATGTTTACTTAAGTTGCAGTTCTTCAAGGGTGAGTGGTATGCTATAGGGCTATTCTCTGGGTGCTGAAATCTGTAGTTGAAAATGTGTTGGAGCTCAGTTTCACTCCCACCTGTCGCAGCTCAACCCCATATGCAACCATGATGTCAAGTTACCTTTGCTGGCAGTGTCACCACCAGAGGTCAGAGACTGATGTGTTGTTGGTTATCTTTGAGGACAGTCAGTCTGCTCGGATATGTTCGGGGAAGTCTTTATTGTGCTGTTGTCAAATACAGTGGTCCTTTGTAAAGCTTGCCTCTTAAGTCTCAGTCTGTCTTTTCCAGTTTAGACCCCATGTACGGATAGGGTCAGATGGTACACTATGTGCCCCTATACGACTCTGCGGGGGTCTGACGCCTTGCTTTGTGCTCCCAGCCACGGTGAGGGTGGGCTTCTGTCGCTTTCTGTTTGAGGCAAAGCCAGCGATCTGCTCAGTTAGGTGCACAAGGGAGCACCGCCACAAAGATGGAGTGACTTTACCCATTGAGTATGTCAAGAGACTGGTTAATGAACCTCTGCTTAAACTTTAGCAGCTAGCCACGACTTGGGTGGTCAGCATGTCTGCCTTCTAACACCCACATTGCTGCTTCATTATGGATCACCATCAAACAAAAATGACATAGTAGGGTAGTGTTTAGCCATATTGTTGAATATTACAGGCTACAGTTGGCAACACTCCCAATTCAAAATAGATACCATGAAAAAAACAAGATACATTTTTGCCAGTAATTTTGGAATCCTCATTCCAGTTTTTTTGTTGTGTAATGTCTTCAAAGGAATAATATTGCACATTGACAATAACGGAAAAAGAGTGTCTGTTAAAAGACTGTGTGTTTGACCAGTGCCGGCCCTAGCCTTTTGGGGGCCCTAGGCAATATTTGATTTCTGGCCCCCTCTCCCCTATTGGTCCGGGGCTCACTAGCAGTCCAGGGCCCCCTGGCAGTTGGGGGACCTAAGTGGCCGCTTATGTCGCTTATGCCTATGGCCGGCCCTGTGTGTGGCATGGAAAATTAAGTATCTCACTGTGTGTAGGTATCTTCAGTGCCCTCTAAGTATTGGGACAGTATGTTTTTTTCTTGTTTTAGCTCACCCATCACCCATCATGAGGTTAAATGATAACCCTTTTTTGCAGGTATTTGTGTACATATTGGTTTAAATAATGGTTTCAGAAATTACAACACTGTTTATACATTGACTTCAGTCCAGGGCACCAAAGATACTGGGACAGTTGGCTTGACAGGTGTTGCTGGTTAGTCCAGTGTTTTCATTTGTACTGGCAAGAGAGAGGTTTATTAAGTCTTGATTCTAGCCTTTTCAGTAGTCTGCTATTGTTTGGTGTTATTTTGAGAATGAAATAGGTTTCAAATGAAAGTTGAGGAAGCCATAATGAGTTTGACAAATCTTAAAATCTGAAACATAGCCAAACAAGAATGCTCACTTCAGTGGATTAGGAATGTTCTGCAGAGGCTTGGGCTTGTATGGCTGGGACTGGGACTGGGACTGGGACTGGGACTGGGACTGGGACTGAGACTGGGACTGAGACTGGGACTGAGACTGACTCAGTTGTGTTTATTGATGATGTAACTGCTGACAGCAGCTGAATTAATATTAAGAAATGAGGACAAGAGACCTCCAAACACAACCCTGAAGATTGCTGCAGGAGAGACCTCCAAACACACCCCTGAAGATTGCTGCAGGAGAGACCTCCCCAACACACCCCTAAAGATTGCTGCAGGAGAGACCTCCCCAACACACCCCTAAAGATTGCTGCAGGAGAGACCTCCCCAACACACCCCTAAAGATTGCTGCAGGATAGACCTCCCCAACACACCCCTAAAGATTGCTGCAGGAGAGACCTCCAAACACATCCCTGAAGATTGCTGCAGGAGAGACCTCCAAACACACCCCTGAAGATTGCTGCAGGAGAGACCTCCAAACACACCCCTGAAGATTGCTGCAGGACAGGCCTGGCAGAAGGTGAGGTCAATGGGTTGCTGAATTAAGGCAGTTATGGCACTCAAATGATATTCAACCAAATACCAAGTGTTTCATTTGAATGTGTATTAATCTGTCCCAAAGATTATTTCTAAATGGTGAAACCAATATGTAGACAAATACACTGAAATTAAAGTTGAGAATGTACACCTTAACCCTAATTAATTGTTTAAACTTTCAAAAACACACTTTTGGAATATAGACCCGAAGATGAAACAATTCCTCATCGTCCCAATATGTATGGAGTGCTCTGTTTACCGATACCGTGTAATGTGCAGCCACTACTAAAGGGAGAGTTCATGGCCTTATTTTAACCTTTGCTCATCGGCTCCACATGGCCTCAAGACCGTCGGCCCCAGTGTGCAGGCAACATGGGCCTGATGTTTCAACCTGCGTTGGGCCTACATCCTGTCAACATGGGTGTGTTTGCTGTGACACTACATCGTTTCTGTGTCAGCAAGAGCTGACCCGACCAAATGGGCTTCCAACACACGGCTGGTGCGTCAATGACCAACCTGAAGTCCAGAATTTGAAGTCCAGAAATCAGACTGCGCCAGAATTTTCGCTGGATGTGGAACTTACTGCGCCCCCTCTGTTGTGTGTAGACTGTCTGGAATGTCATTCACTCACCTCAGTGAGCAGCTGAACTGCCGAACAGAGGGCCGCGCTCTGTTGCGGGGCAGAGCTGGACAGAGACTAATTGGACAGGAGGGCTGCGTCTCTGTGTACCAGAGTGTGTCTGTGTGTTAGGGAAACGCCTGTATTTCCAGTCCTGAAGAAGAGCCGCCATCGGAGAAAAAAAGCGCTGACCTCGCATCTCCCGAAACAGGATGAGGCTGGTGATAATCCCATAGATTTTTATTAACCTGATATGAGCGTCGAGTTGCTATTATATCAGAGGCGGGAGGGAGTTCTTTTTCTTTTTTTCTTTCCCTTTCTTCTCATAGCACATTGTATTGGAATTGGCCTCTGCAATTTATTTTTCTATTAGCCAAGTCCTCTGAAGTGTGATTGGGCTGTGAGCCAGTGGTAACTGGCCTGGCCGGTGGAGAGTGGACTGGTCAGGCTGATAAGGCTCCAGTCAGTCCAATACTCAGCGCGGTGACTCTGGCTATGGGTGCACCGCTTTTAGTGCTGTGATTGAATCTAGATATGAGGAACCGGACCAACCACCCATCCCCCTTAAAGACAAGCTCCAATACACGCAAGCAAGGTTGACTTCCTCAGGTCAAGCTCTCTACTACAGACCTCCACTACCTCGCCTTGGCTAAGCCGGAAGTGAATCAGCAGAACATTTGTCCTCGGCCGTGATGTATACATACACAGCCAATCATTCGCGGCCATCAAACACATTCGCAGTAATGGACGGCAGATGGCGTTGGTATTTTGTGTCTTCACTAATCCAGGGCGAATATTTACTAGTGAAATGTCACAAAACGGCCCCGGGCCATTGATGAAATGGACGGGACAGAAGGGTTTCGGACCATGGGGAGGATGGAGGTGGTGCCAGCGCACCCCTCACCGGCACCACCTCTATCCCCTTTAACAGAGATGACCCCCGCCCCCCAGCGTGGACCCACATGGACCAGCTGTAGATCAATACGGGGACATCTGCTTGCGTCTCCGCCTTTATGCCCCACGGCCCACCCGCTACAACACATAGGCTGTAGGTGTAACACAGGCACGGTGTTCTTCTCAGTAACTACCTCTCTGGTTGATAACGTCCCCTTATTACCCAACTGTAAAACCGAAACCGATGTGCCTGGGAGAAGGTTTCCATACCAACGACTTCTTGTTTCAAATTCACCCTTTGACAGATATTTTTTAATCGGTCTGTTTCCTTAGAAATGAACAGAGACAAATTAGTCGACAACATGCTGATTACACTCAGGGGGTATCTGGCTCGTAGATCCATTTCCAGATCGAGGCAGTGACATGTTGTTTGCCTTCAGTTGGATGAAGCAGTAGTTGGATACAGTATATTAATCTACAGGGGGCAGTGCCCAGCCTTACTCACACACTGTCCTCCCAGGCTAGGGCTTTAGTCATTCTTTGGATACAACAATAGGAGAAACATTTATAGTCATATCCCGGTAATGAAGGAACTGCCTCATTGTTCTCTTTCATTTAACACATTGTCACATCCCCGAGCCCTAATCTCGCTCGCTGACGGACAGTTGCATCCTGGGAAAGAGGCGCACGTCATTGTCTGAATGAGTCAAATCTGTTAAGCCCTTATTCTTCCGACTGGTATTTGCATATTCGGAAGTATTCCTTTAGTGGCGGGCCAAATCCTCCTTATGTGTGATGCGAGGCATTTTTTTTTAGTATCATTTGTGAAGTGCCCTATCTACATGCACTATTAGCACTGCATAATACCTCTGCATAATACCACTGTATAATACCACTGATAAGATGGGTTTTCTAAAGTGAAGTATTACGCCGGGATGAAACGTAGCAATTTGGAGCAGACTCAAAGGGGCTCAAATGTCAACAGAAATGTCAAGTGCTTTCGCCATGACGGAATAGCAGAATGCTTTTTTAAAAAATGCCACCACCGTCCCCACCGTCCCCACCGTCCCCACCGTCACTACCACCACCGCTGTCACCACCATCCCCACCTTCCCATCATCCCCACCGTCCCCACCATCCCCAGCGTCCCCACCATCACCACCGTCCCCACCATCACCACCGTCCCCACCATCACCACCACCATCTCCACCATCCCCATCACCACCATCACCATTCCTTGGTATTTTTTAACCTGTTAAAAGCTCTTAATAGGCCCGGACTCTGTAATGTGCAAAGTCACCATCCCCCTGTGAAAAACCCTGCCTTCCCTCTGTTGTGCATCTCTCTCTATTTCTTATTTATTATCAGGATGGCTTTCCTAATTCCAGTAGAGTTTCTCCGGCATAGCCGGTCTCCGTTCGTAATCTGTGCCTCGGCTTTCTGCCAGGCGAGGTAGATTGCAGTCTGCGGAGGCGTTGAGCCACGGTTTTGGCAGAGCGGGCGCTCAGGTGTCCCTTCTTTACACCAGTCCTGGTCCCTGGCTTTCATCTTTAGTCCAGGTGGCTTCTACAATGAGAAGAGGTGATGGAGGTGTGGTACTCTGTGAAGACCCTACGAGTTGGCCTACCATCAACATTACTTATAGGCAACAGACTCATTCGGAACCATACTCCTTGTAGTGCGCTGAGGGCATGGAAACGACCGTTTCATCGGCTCGTCTCTCCCTCCTCTGGCTGGCTCCAATGTCACGCCAGAGACGGAAGACATTTTGTGAGTCACTTTGCATCTGTTTTGTGGCTGCGGTTGTCTGTTTGTTTTATTCTTCCCCACTGTGTATCTAAGCGTCGATTTCTGCCTGCAAGGGACAAATGAACGGAGCCATGGCACGATCAGAAAACAAGCCCTCAGAGATGCCGAGGATGAAATGAAAATACAAGAAAAGGAAACAAGGCCCAGGAATAAGCTGCGATTAAACCGCAAACAATCGGGCAGGCAGGGATGAGGACTTGGAAAAGGGAGAAAAAACACAACAATGCAAGCAAATAAAACGGGGCGCAGGGAACGCCACGTGTTTGTGAAAAGATCTTGGCGAGGACAAATTACACCAACTGCTGATTAACAGAGCCGCGTGTTTTAAGGGAAACTGGGGGGGGGGGGGTTTGTTGGAAATAGAAACCGTTTCGCAGAACAAGAGATGTCATTGGATATCATTGTTAGAAGTGGAAGCTCCTATCTGTGAGTGTTATCATACTCCAGTTACCCCGGAGAACAATACGCCAACAATCTTGAATCGGCCTCCGCACAGGGTCCCCCTAAAAGCCTGACCTTTAACATTTCAGCCAAACAAATAGGCTTGCATCATCTCAGACAGACAGCACTCTTGGCACTTGGTCGTATTGGCCTTAAATCTAGTTCCTTTCTCTCTGTCTGTCTGTTTTTCTCTCTCCCCTACAGTAGAGAACATGGGTCGGAATTCTTCAGGTGGAACTGTGGTAATATTTCCACACAATTGACTGCACACGTGAAGTCCTGAAATGAGGTCTCTTATGACAGATGAGGGCTTTTTAATGTTTTCCATGTGAACGCACTGGACTGGCTCCTCTTAATTAGTACTTTGTCTCTGGTTAGAGGAGTGACCTTTTCTCTTACACCCTCCACTTGTGCACCTTTACGCGCTCATTCTCTCTCGCTCTGTTCCTATGTCTCTTCCTCCCACTCTTCCCCCGCCCCAGTGCTATGCATCTTGTCCTCTTCCCTGGTTACTGGTGCACGGCTGTACCCCTATACCACACTGTCTAGTCAGCCATTTTGACTACTGGTTTTTCAGTTTTTTTCTGCTTTCCAACATGTGCCCCGTTTCAATTCCTGTCCACTTTGCATCCGAAAAAATCCCAATCTTCAGTATTCCACCGTCACCCCCCCCACCCCCCCAAAGCACTACTATGGTTTGTCTGGCATGTCTGAAGAGAGGCTGTAGCCAACGTTGCCTCCATTTGGAGAATCAGAGATGACCTTTGCATGAATAAAGTCAAAGAGGATTAAGGGAAGAGAGGCCTTCACAACGTCGGCCGAGGGGAGCGACAGATGCAACCTCCTCTGAACGTGGCTGGAGTGTTGATGCCTCCTCTGCCTGAAGGCCACACTTACTAGAGCTGAGTGTGTGTGTGCGTGTGTGTGTGTCTGTGTGTGTGTGCGTGTGTGTTTACACGTTGTCAAAGAAAAAGAAACACCCGGTTCTCAGAAGGATAGGTGAAAAGAAAACAGAACTTGTCATTTTAAGATGTAAAGAAAGTGAATATATCTTGTCTGCTAATCTCTTATTGAAGATATATGCGTTTAATTATTACCCGAGTCATTCATCTGTTTCATTTAAGACGATAGCATCGCCACCTAATATCCTTATCTGATTTATTTGCCACTCCTATCTAATCCATAGGTTACAAGATGTAGGGACATGGGGTGTATTCCGTTAAGTAAAAGATCTGCCCATCACACACTCAGGATTATAGCAATTGAGCTTAGCCTACCTTTCTTCACATCTGAAACAGAGCCAGGATCAAGGCTGTGTATTGACCCCCCCCCGCGCCTTTTATCAATCTGAACTGAATCCTGTTTCTTAATTAGCATTAATGGATTTAGTGGATGTTGATCTTTGAGATCATACGAACGAGCTGATCCTCCTAAATGTGGATTCTCCCCCTCGTTGTCCTCAAACAGACATCTGTGCTCCCATTGCATCGGCCTGTGTTGTCGCACGCCCATCACTTTTACTGTGGGAAATGAAATACACCTGCAGGATATTTCAGCCGGATTGGATCAGCCTGGATCTCAGATCGCTACAGAGACACTCTCGGTGTCCTCCAGGTCAGGGGATGAGGTGGGCACCTGTTCCGTTGTATTAGTCTGACAGAGTCATTGCCTCAAACCGAGTCAGAAGTGCAGGCCTCCCTGGCAGAGTCAAAGGTTGTGCTGCTGCTAATCTGTGTAACATTAGGAGAGTAATCCTCATGGCTGAAACTTGACTGTTGAACGGTACCCCTTCTTCTCCTTTTGTTTTTACCGTAAGTGATCTTAGAAAATGTTAAGGGAGATGCCACTAGTCGGCGAGGGCAGCGTTAATCACAGGAAAATACATTCCTCCACCTCTGTTTATTGTTTTCTTTTTTTAGATTGAGGGATATTGACATCTTTCTGAACCAACTCTCTGGACTTGGACTGATAAGAAAATACAAACCAGGAAGGAGCAGAAAGGAGAAGAAGGAAAAAGAAAACTACGCAGATAAACACTCTTTCCTTTACCTATCCCAGCTAAACCACCCGCTACTCTACAGAGAGAAATTCCCAGGCTTTTGGAATGAAAGAGCCCTTCAACACAGTGGGTTTTGTCTCTCCTTGTGCAAATGGAGAGAAGCAGGCAGGGCATGTCAGATTGACGTGGCACTTCTTGTCATTCAACACAAGTTTTCAACTTAATCCCCCTTCTGAATCCACTTCTTGACTTCGGGGTCCGTGGGTTTTATTTCTCCGGTCTTCATATTTCTAAACGGCTGGTTTTCGGTAAACAGAAGTAAGCTGGTGTAAGAAGTGGATACAGAAGAAATGCGTCCGTCTGTTCTGCGTGCGCTTGCTTTGCTCCGTCCCTGTGTTAAGTACTTAAAGATCTCCCCAATACCTACACGCATTGGAACAGTAGCGCTTTACAAACCCCAGTGTAATCTTCCTTTATGGTGGGTCCTTAGTTTCATCTGCAGGGGATTACTGTACGGCTTTTTGGGAATCCGCAAAAGAGGAGGGATGTACAAAATGGCGGAAAAAGGAAAACAAATTGTAGTGTAATCTCTGGAGAGAAAAGGACGCTTGAGTGAGGGAGTCCCCGGGACCCTCTATCTTTTCTCTTTTTTTCCCCTTCCTGAAAATCCCATAATCCTTCATGTTTGATGTCTCAAAGCTAATGGCGTTTATTAGGACGGCCCAAAAGGCGCTTTGTCCCTGGCGTGGTCGCCGTTGAGGTTTTGAATGACATTGCAGGGAGAGAGCGGGTAACTTTAGCTTAATCTGGGCTTATCCGGCCCCGACGCACACACAGGTGTGTGGCCCTTAAGCCCAGGGAAGCAGGCCTTCTGCAACCCACCACCAAAGATCAATCCAGCTCCCGAGGCCAGAGACATCCAGAGGAACATACCTTTAACCCAGGAGGCTTTATCCCTCCTCACGGATCTAAGTGCTCGTTATCAAACTTTAATTAAGTCACGGCATATGCTCTGTCTGTCTGTATGTATCTCTGCTAATGAATACATGCACTGAACGTTAACTTCCATTTATCAGTTTTCATCTTTTGATGGAATGGGGAAAGGCCGCTAGCTTCAGGGGTCTAGGTTGAGCCCTCCATGACGGTTTGGCTTTCAAGCACCAGTGGACGATGGCTCTCGGCCCTCTTCTTATAAGGCTCCTTAAAGATATGTATTCAGACATGTCTATCTATTACGGTAACCCACATGTAGTTGTAGATACTAAATTGATTTAAGTGGTGAATTTGTAGCAAATATATTTTTTGCGCTAGTAGTATGATTTTAAGATGGACTTTCATATGGCAAGTGTTTACTAATAGCATTGGTGGACAACATCACGTCAGAAATGGATGACGTTGTGCCCATTGTGTGATGTGTAAAATGTAGCCTCCCTCACCAATTTTCGTGTTTATTAAAAGTATTAAAGAGGGTGATTATTATTAAGTGAATCAACATTTTTTGGGGGGGGGAATTTAGGCCTATAGCCTAGTCCGCATTGCATTTCCTCTCACCGTGTGGCAGAGGAGTTCTGACGCTCTTATTGGATTTGGAAGCCACTCCTTCTATAAAAAGAATGCATTTCCCATAATTCAATAGCAGAAATCAAGGCCAACGGCCCAGTGATCCATAAACACTACGGTGATGAGGTCATATTCTCCAGAGGCAGCCACCAGATATATCAGCTTAGAGTATTAACTAATTAAATTCAGCAATTAAATAATAATAACTAAAATATCAACTGAGATGTTTTCATTAATGTTTGTAAACAGTAAGGCCAGGATATGGCTAGAATTTAAATGACTATGATACCTGTACTTGATTGATCAATGTGCTTTGTAACAATTTAAGAGAAAAGTCTTATGTATTTACTCTGAATCTGTAGGTTTAAAAGTACAGTGTAAAATGTGTATTTATGTAAATCTTGACTACCTTAGCTTCAAGGTGACATTTCTTTTCCCATTTAATGTTAAGGATGTAATCTTCAGTCACCGCCGTTCAAGCCACTCCCATGCACAAAGGGGTGGGAGCCAAACTAAGAGGAATGATATCCAAAGACGTACAGTATTTCCTGATGAATCTCTCTTGCACTTTCTTTTCCCATCATATTTTGGGGTTCCTCGTCGACCTTCACTGTTGACATTGAGTTTGAATCCCTTATGGTTCAGTAAGATAGACCTGAGTGACTTTAATTTTCTCCACGTTCAACAGTCCCATTAACCCCTGTATGCTTTTTTATTTATTAGTTACAGAGTTTTAAATGTGAGTGTGTGTATTTGTATATTATATATATATATATATATATACACAAAATATATATGTATATCTTTACTTTTATTTTATTTGCCAGAGACAGCGGGAAATGCAGGTGATTTTTTTGCTGAAAGAGCCGAGGACTAAATGAACACAAGATGATCTTTCCCAGGCCTCGGGATTCCCAAACTTTTAATGGCTACTTCACATTGTAAAAAGTTTTGAAGTAATCCACGACTAGACTAGGTCTGGGTCAGGAAACGACTGTATATGATCAACCAGTTCCACTGGACCATTTACGCTGGTTTCCCCTAGCCTCAAAAGTCCCTTTTTCCCTGTCAGTAAATGCTGAATCGTCACTGGACAGGACAGTAGCTGGGACCGCCTCCATTTCCTGACATTCTCTCTTGACATTTGTCACCTCTAAACTAATGACTTTGGGTGACCAACAGGGGGCATTAGCCAGCAGCTTTAAAAATCGCTTGCCTTGATATCTCTAAGCTGTTGATATACGCCTCTCATATCAGTGACAGAGAGATGAGCAGCATTCAGCGCTATTTATGATCCAGATTACATTTTGGTCAATTACCTCTCTCCACCCTATCCTATTATTAATGTGCACCTGCGTGTTATTCCTAATGTTAGGGTTTGCCTGTGAGCGTGTGTGTATCTACACGTGCTCGTGTGCGTACGTGTACGTGCGCTGTGATGTATACGTGTGTAGCTATGTGTTTTCATTTCAGGAAGGGAAAAATAGCCAGAGCCCAGAAGGTATTTGTATGGCATAACAAGATTACACTGCAGAATCCTCGCTCCCAGGGAAAGAGCGTCACACCACCCTCACCCTTTTCTCCGGTGTCTTGGTCTCTCTTTCACCACGCTTAGACGCGCTGATCCCTGATACAACCATCCTCTAATCCAGGCCTTGATAATGCATCAAAGCAACATGTAATTAATAGCGTGTTTGACATTATCTGAAAATACACCCATTTGAACATATGACCCCTCATTATTAGGATGCGTATGTTTTAATAAGCCACGTTATTCCATTGAAGTGTTGGCGCTTTAGACTAAGCTTGCCCGCAGGGCGATATTCTCCGTTTCACTGCCAAAACGAATTTGAGGCTGTTTTCAGGACGTTGAAATGTCCCTTAATGGGCAGTAACGCATTGGGGTGACCTCAACCCGGTGCTTTTTCAGTATTAGAAATGACCTCAGTAAACATCTTCCTCTACGTTGTCTGTGAACAAACAGCAAATAGCGCTCATCCGGGCCAATATTCAATGCAGTAAACGTACAAGGGTCAAGTCATCGCGGTCGGAGTAACGAACTGCATCCTGCAACCATCCTCCACAGGAGTACGGTGTTAGACGTGCTCCGCGATATTGGCGCGGCCAATGCGTAGACCTTACGTCTGCCTCGTCGTGCAGGCCCCCGTGTTTCCCAAACCGACGCAGCATGGGTGTGGGGGGTGGCCCCTGCCATGTGCTTCTCATGTGCCATGCTAATTGTGGCCCATTGTCCTCAACTGGACTCCTGCTCCGCTCCCTTTTGATGTGACTACACTCATTTTGCCTTGTTCTTTCCCCCTGTCTCTCTCTCCATCCATTCATGCGTGGCCCCCGTGTTCCTCGGCGCAGCCTTTGAAAGTGGTGCAACAGTGTTAATTGTTTTTGTACTTTTCTGCGGCCACTCCTTGTAGGTGGGCTCCATAATCTATACGGACACTAAAGCCTAGACACCCATGCCATGGGAAGACCCCCTACTCTGTCTAAATGGGTAATTAGCGGACAGTCGCTCGAAGCGATGGACGCTGACCCTATCTAGGTTTTTGTCATTTATTTGAACATAACAAGCGCTTTTTTTTGCGTCACTTCGGCAGCCGTCGCAGCTGGGAAAACAGTGACAGGACTCTTTTTTTTCATCCTGCTGGTCCCAGTAGCGCCTTTGATTCTATAAATTGTCTCATTAAAGGTGATGCTGGAATCGCTGCGGAGACCCGGCCTAAGTCGGAATTTGCCCCTTGGTGCTGAAGGGCTGTTAGCACATCGGAGCGGCAGATTCCCAAGGCTTTTGGCCCGGGCAATTAGGCCTGGGAGTCAGGGAGGCAAAGGCATGCACAGAAAAATGGGGGGGTGGGGAGAGTCCAGGTGAGCGTCTTTCTCGTGATCACTGGCATGTTAGAATTAGTTTAATTGGGCCCCTGTTTGATTTTCACCGACGACAACCCCCCCCCACCCCCCCCCACACCCACCACCCACACAAACCCAGACAGACGCGCACAGCTCCACCCCCTAAGTGAATGGCAGAATGGTGACTTGTCAGGGTTGACAGTGACCTCGCTGTCAGAGCGATGGGGTGTGGGGGAGGGGGGGTAGTGGAAAATCCTTTGATGTGTGGCATCAACTCCCTCTGACCTGACTGTGTTTAAACACTGTGTTTTTTTTTTGTCTTTGTCTGGAAGAAATATTTGAAAACAAATTGACACCTGGCCTTTGGGTCCTCTCCTCTGCTCCTCCGAGACCAAGAGGCATTCTACTAATGTCACCTGCTGCCAACGACTTCAATGGGATTATCGCATTCTCCTCTCTGGGACATGGTTTGACACGCGCAGTTACTCAAACTCTTCCCCAGGTCGTCAATACTCTTTGTAAAGTTTACTTTTTAGATTGAGGTGTTCATCCTGAGATGCCTGTTCGGTCGGTGTTATCCCCAGCCCTTCAACAGTCTTAATTGGGACGGTTGGTTGTCATGAGGTAACAATAAAACGGAGCGAGAGGGCGAGAACACAAACTGATTTCCGTCGTTGTTTCATGCTTGCTGGAAATTCACATTTAAATAGGCCTATTAGGATCGGCAGTCATCCCCGGTCCATCACACCCAGGTCGAGCTGCGGCACAAACAAACACACCAAGGACCCTATTATCGTCCTCCCCTCTCAAAGGCAGTCAAGCAAATTCTCTCGTCAAGTAGTGCATTTTAAGAAGCTGTACTATCTAATGTTCTGTCACTCTCTCAACCCCTCTCAGCCACTCTTGTCTTCCTCCGCGTACCTCCTCGCCCCACCCCCTCCTCTCTGCTGAGGAATCTGGTCTAAATAGAAGCTCGTCGTTTGTGCAGGGGACTCATCGGGGCCTGGGCATCGGGGTGTTTTGTGCCGCCCCATCAGTTGATGTTTCTGAATTGGCTTGAAGGGAGATCAAAGGGTCCCTTCAAATGGAGAGCCTGCTGTCTGAGAGAAGGGAGAGAAAGACAGAGAATGCTTCCTCGACCGAACCGCGGGTGCTACTGATCAAGCCGTCAGGCTGAAAACACAGGCACCTTCTGCTCCCCTCTGCCCTGGCAGGGAGCGTCACTGGGAAAACCACTGGGGCAAACATGGGAATGCTTTTTCTTTTTCACTTTGACCTCTCATGGTGTGTTGATGTCTGATGACGTTTTAGTCCCCCCCCACTGTTCATGTTGCCTTTAACCCTACATTGTCTCTATGCGTTTTTTCTGACGCTGTAGCCGAAGCTCATTTTTCTCACCGCTTAGGTCACCATTCCTTTTGTAATCAAGTCGCTACATTAAGTGACTTGTCTTTGCGTGACATTACAAAACCAAATTCTTGTGTGAGACCGTGTTCCGTCTCATAAAGTGTCTGCATCATGAATAAACAACCCCCCCCCACAATGTGCCCCCCTTGTAGCCTGCCCAGCGCTCCCATAACCCCTCCAGGCTCACCCCACCGCCGCTGCCCCGTATCATCGGCGCGCACACACGCCGCATCATAATTAGGCCATGTACCAAGTCCCCCTCCGATAACATGTACAGTTTATTTTCCCCGTCTTAATTCCTTATCAGATGCATTGATCGTGCCACACGTGCATTGATCTGGGGCCACTGTCTGGAGAGCAGCGATAAGCGGCGCCTCGTCTCCCGCTCCCCGTGCCTCACCCTCGGTGTTCACCGCTTCCCCCGCAGGCCGGAAGGGGGGGGGGTGGCGGCCTGGGATTAGCACCTTATTAGCTTCACAGGAGGCTGCGCTCTTTTTCATTTTTATTTTTTTTTATTAAGCTGACACCTCGACAACCGTGCCGAGGCTATGTTACCAATGGGAAACATGCACGCCGGTGCGGCTCCATGACAATACACTCTTTAAAAGGCTCAGAGGGATGAGAGGTTGCCTATTTTCTCTATCCTGTATTTTATTTAGTTTAAGATGTTCAATACATTTGCATACTATATGTTGGGGAGAAACCTAACTTCGCAGACGTAAAAGGACCCCTGAGCACAGTCTCAACCTCTGATTTTGGGGCCCCTGAATGGTGCGGCGGTAAAGTCACTGTATCGCAGTAGGCTGCGTCATTGTGCAACCAGGATTTGAATCCCCCTTAAGGATTAGCCTTGGGGTCCTGCGGAGGGCGGTGCAATTTGCCAGCACAATCTGTGCTAGTGGGGATAGTAATACGGTTGCCTTGTCTAGTTCCACTCTAGTGACTCTTTGTGGTGGCTTGGCCACCTTTGAGCTCAATCAAGGTAGACGGAGGATGTGTTTCTTCCAGCTTGTTAGGGTTCTTGTCAATACTTCCTGGTTGTGCGAGGAGAATGATAAGAAACTGATCAGATGCGCTACGGAAGACACGTATCTCAACATCGACTGCCCGAGTCCACGGGAATTGCTGCAATGAAGCAGAACATAAATCACAAATTGGATGAAATTGGGGTGAAAACCCCCCCAAAAAAAACAGTTCTCGGGGGAAATGGAAACACTATCGAAAACACTGTATTCCAGGGGATCCTGAATGGTACTGTAGTAAAATCATTGCTCTGCAGTTTAGCTGCATCATTTTAGGCTGGAGTTTAAATTCTGGTTGTGAAATGGGTTAGTTGGGTGGATGTGAGACAGGGCTGCCTTCTCCTGTTGCATTGTTTATGTCTGTTCGACACCTGAAAGCTCAATCCTTGTTGTTCGCCAAAGAATGCATTCTCCATAGATGCCGGCAAATACTTTGTCATTGGGCAAGCAGTGTGATCAGAAGTAGAACAGCTTGGAACGTCTGCATTTGAGGAGACGTTCCAAGATCCGTCTTGATCTTTGAGTAGAGCTGCTGCAACAATGCAAGGCCATAAACTGCGGAATAACAAATAAGAATAACAAATTGTCAAAAGAAGGATACCATACCGCTGAAAATGAATACTTTAGGCATTTAAAAACACACAAGCAGATGGGAAAATGTATTAGTAGCTGAAATTCAGAATCTAACAACAATAGTCGATTTATTGATTTTTTTCAAAAATGAAATTTATTTCATTCTTTTTAAATGTGGTGGAAATGTACATTCCCTAAGGGTATTCCCTGCAGTGTGAATATAATTGGTTACTCTATCGGTATAGGACGTTAAAGGACGCTTCCTTTTATTACCATAATTTGCTAACTTCAGACATGTTTAGAAAGGAATATCCCAAACATCGTAGTGTAGCTCCACCTGAAACAGCATGCATCATAAAGCTATTTAAATGTACTGCCCCCCTTTTTGACTAATTTTGATCAGTCCTGCACATTGCAGCAGCTTGTGGGAGAAAATAACTGCTAGTCTGCAAAAACTCTAGGTACTAGCAGGTTACTAATTTAGCGAAAGCAGCTAGTTAGCTCACTTTTGTTGGAACATACTCAACATTATTTAGGTTGCCCTGGTTAGCAGCATCTCTGACCCTAATCACTTTCATTTAATTTTGAAGTTTGACTGGCTGGCTCTGCTAGCATGCTACGTTTCATAGCTGTCAAACTTAAAAAAGGAAACTTGTTCACAAAACAGTCACAGTTTTGCAATTTAGCGGATGCTGTTATCCAGAGCAACTTTCAGTTAATACATACATTTTAAGAAGCTAGGTGGAGCCGGGTGGAGCACACAACTCTAATAGTATGTACACTCAGTTAATTAGCTATTGGCTAAGATCAGTACGGGGAAGTAGACAATACAAATGAAAAACTTAATAAAAATAACAAGAGTTGGTCCATGAAGGCAACAGATGGGGTGGCTTGGGTTGTTATAGATACTCTTTGTAGGTAGGGTTTCAGATGTTTTTTAAATCTGGCAGAAGTTCTGCTATCCTAGGCCCAAGTTGAAGCTGGTTCCTCTATTGGAGGACAAGGACAGAGAAGAGTTTTGAGCTGCTTTCCCATACAGATGGAACGGCCAAAAAGTGGCAGAGTGAAGAACTCGGGTTGGGATGTAGGGTTGGATTGTTACCTGGTACGGAGGGGAAACTACTATGGAACGCTGGAAAATACTGCAATGGAACACTGTTTGGGTCAAAATTAACACTTCTAACTTACATTTCAAATAATTAAAATGGTTCATAGAATGTGTGCAGAATTTGGGATATATTGTGTTAGCATTTAGCTTGGTACCAGACTAAAAGCAGTTACTAGAAACTATTTATTTATGATTTTGTTAGGGTTGATTCAGTTGCTTGTAACTTTAGTTGCTTGTTGTTCTATTGAAATCAGTTCAGAAAAATAAATAATGAACTAAACGTGCAAGATTACATAGCCCTGTGGCTTAAAGCAACAGATCGAATTTTGATAGAGCAAGGCAAATGTTTTCCACCTATTGCCGAGCTTTGTTGGTGCGTAACATTCATTTTGCAAATGTAAATCAAAGTGTATTTACATATTATGTACATGTTTTTAAAATCTCATCACAACAACTGTTGTTAGTGTGAATATGGCCTTAGATGTTTATTTCAGAGCTATATAGCATTTTGCGCTTGTTTTTCCTGTCACTACAATGTTGTCGATGCCACAGTCACCCAAAAAGCAGACTGCTTAGGTAGGTGTGATTTCAAGCCTACTGTCCAGAAAGCTCTTGTTTGCAATAAGCTTTACTCTTGTTTGCCAGTGGTCTTAAAACCCGGTGAGAACAAGCCGCGTGTGTTTATGTTGAAAGGAAGTAGTGATAAGTGAGAATTAATGCGCAAGCACACTCCCAGTCTCTGTCTCTTACACACATGCAACACACACACCACACAATCACACACACACCACACAAACACACACCACACAATCTCACACACACACACACACACACACACTCACACATAACACACACCACAGAATCACACACACACACACACACCGGGCAAATGCACTATCATTCTTGATCAGCGAAAGATGAACCTGTTTCACTGAGCCCCCTATCAAGACAGAGGGGGTTTGTTGACAGTTGTATTTCTCGCTCCGTCACTCCCCCGAGGGGAGGGTTGCACCACCAGTGCCTCTGGGCTAATGGCCATGAGTGGCCTGCCCATTAGGCCCCTGTTATTGGGACTCCCTCATTAGCATCTGGGCCCATTGTGCGGCGAAACAATGGCAACAAACACAACATTAACATGGAAATAGGCGAAATGTACCTAATTAGTTTTCTGTGCTTGTATTGTTACGCGTTTAAAAGATAGAGGTAAATTGCTTCGGATTTCAGCACAGTTCCAAAGCCCTCCTCCTCCATGACAGGAGAGAAGTGGTGATTTCTGGGAAGTCACAGAGAAAGAAAATGTTTCAATCTCCACTGGTCAATGACTATGTATGTAGCCACATGCCATCGTAAGCATTTAAATGACAGTAAAGTGTCATACCAGTAAAGATATTTCTTATGGTATTTGCATGGTTATTGAGAACATCACATACAATTGTTAGCAAGAATACGGGATGGACTCTCCTGTGTCGTATGTTCCTTAAAGTTTGTTTTAGGTGGGTTTTCTGTGGTCAGTGCTTTGTAATTGTACATGTGTAATTGTCTTTGTTCATTTTCTAGTTCTTGGAAATGTTTGAATAATTTTTTGCCACCAGTTGTTAACACTTTATTAGGTGTAGTTATTAATTCAAAAGTGCCTCTCAACAGAGGTCCTTGTGCTGAATGAACAGCAGTTTGGTATGTGTAATAAAGGACCTACTTCCCAGGCTCCACAACCATCCACCCTGGGCATGTTTATTGAATATCTTGTCGGCCATCTTTGTTTACCTCATTAAGGCGAAGTGGGAATCCCTTGAGGGATTAACAACACTTTGCCCATGACCAAACCAAACCAGTGGTACAGAAGAACAACCAATCTTTGTAACCATGAGCAGTTCTGTTTAACATTCAGCTTGGAGACTTGCCCTGTTTCCCCAATCATGTTTTATTTTTACCATCTTGCTCTTGTTTCCACTATTGTGATTAGCATTGTTTTGACTTGCACTCTCTGATAATATTTCCTTAGTAGGTATAAAACAAAAATGAAGATGAGCAGGGAAGATAATTTCTCACATGCTCAATTTCTCATAGTTAAATTTTTTCTGTCCTCTTCCCCAATTCAAACGGAGACACATTGACTGACAGTATTTGCTTGTGATTAGCTGTTATTGGTTGTGACCAGAACAAGCTCTTTGACTGAGGAGCTCTCACCAATGACCTTTGCAACCCCTGCCCATTATACCTCAGACTCCAACATCATGGATGCTCATCATCAACCGCTCATCAATCAATGTAAACGCATTTCTCTCTCAAGCTGCCTGCCACTGCCCAGCCGTCATCCATTTTAGTTGGCTGCGTGGGCCAGTGTTTTGGATCACTTTCGATTTTTAGATTGAGCCAGTTCTAGAGCAACTACTATAGCCACACAATCCTTTGGAACCGACAGACATCAGGCACTTATGAGTCATTGCCGCCCAAAGTATTTTCCGAATTGCAGACTGTCCAGATGAACCCGACAACACCCAAGGAAAGTGGTGAAAAAAGGGTAAACATTGATTTTTGGTGACATATCCCTTTAATCACACCTTGAGGTCCCAGTGGACTGGATCAATACGGTCTCACTCAACAGTTTTTTCAGCACAAGTTTTACACCCGCTGCTGGATCCAGCAGACAGCAGACCCCTTCATCCTCCACACATTCTGGACCCTTAGGACCACTCATCCCAGTTTTCCATTTCGAATTAGATCTACAGGGTGGAATTCAATTCAACTTCTTCGTCTGATGACTGCACGTTTTATTTCCAGAAGTACCCGTGTCATATGGTCCCAGCCTTTTCCAGTGCAGACATTGGACATTCACCACCCCCACACGTAGCTCTGATACGATGTGCTGCTTGCACCATTAGTCCTCCGTAGGGCTTGGGGGAATTTAAACAAATACCATTTGTTTGAGTGGCCTCTGACACCCGGGTGCTTGAGTCCGAAGTTTATCTCTTATGCCGATGAGCGACTGACTGCCATGGAAGGTTGCAGTGTATATTATGGTTTTGGATTAGAGATTAAAGAGCTGCAAAGCCTAGGAACAAGGCCTAATCCCGCTCCTCTGCGCAGCTCACGGAGCAGCCGTGTTGACCGTGACCTCTCTGGAAAGAGGGGATTGGGTTGAAAAGGGCCACAGGACTGTGTGTGGCGTACAGAGTCAGGACAGGCTGCCGGTTAATTGATTTAGAACTTTGAATGTTATTTTTTTTTTTGTCGCTTTCTACCCCCTGGCTCAGGATCGAAGTCAGTCTCGCTCACTTACTCACTAAGGATATAGAGATTTCATTTTTTTTGTGCTGTTTTTTCATCATCCTGTTTATGGATTGCTGTTTGCACTGTAGTTCCATCCCCTCTGAGATGCATTGCAACCTTTCACAGCCCAATTCCATGCTAAGTCTTCAGACCTTGAATTATTTCTTTGTGGGGTTTTGGGCCAAAAAGAGGAGGATAAACTGCTTCCCTGTCCCCAGGAGGAACAGGCATCCCCATGCCCCTGGAGGCAAAAGAATGGGGCTTGGGGAGAAGCACCCCCCTTCATTGGTGATTGTTGCTATGCTAAAGGACTGTTGTTGTATGTTGCAGTAGGGCCTGATAACTGCCTGTGTCACACTGCGGCTCACCTCATTAGTCACGGATTCTAGCCCCAATGTGATTTTCCATCGAGACACATTGTTGTGTCTGTGCTAGAAAGTTATTAGCGTTCTCCCGTAAAACAAAACAGTACAAGCCGTCTTAACATGGTTTGTTGTGCTCGAACACCACAGTTAAAACATTTTGAATTTCCGAATTCATTTTCAGTTTTTCAATTCGCCAAGACGCCAGATGAGTCCTTTCAGCCAGCACATCCGATGCTATTCCAGATACCACAAGCCACCCTCAGTGTCTCCTTCAGGGAGATGCAGCAGGGTTAGAGGATGTCCCAGCCTGTCCCAGTGCTGTTGGCCCTGGGTTAATAGGTGTTCAACCCTCCCATTATCCAGGAACGTTTGTGAATTACCAGCCGAGTGATGTTTACCATTGATATCATATATATGCTAATTTCACCACTTAATTAGTGGGGATGGGCCAGCAGGCGGGGTGTTTGAGGGGGGGCGATCATGTGTAAAATTGATTTGTGAGGGGTGATATTTGATAGACCGCAGGGGTGCAGGCTGTTTGGAGAGAGAAGAGGCAGGGGGTGTTGCTATGGGGAGGGGACTCCTTCACGATAGAAAGTCAGACTTAGAAATTCTGGTAAAATTATGCCAAAACAAACTTGTATGCCTTTTTTCTCTGCCTGCCTGAATTTGATATCAATAATTAAAAAGGAAGGTGTGAGGAGTCAGAGCTAAGTTGAGCACTTAAACATCCTACTTAACATAATTAATAATTGCTCTTTAAGGTTATTGTGGCTGCTTTTGTTGTCCTCATATTAAATAGTAATTGGTAATAGTTAAATTTCCTAATTGTTGGTTGGGGAATTCCCTGTCTGTTTAATTACAATAGTGCCCTAACGATGCCCACCAGAGGCCTCAGAGCAGCATAGTTAATTAACTTGTTAGTCTTTCATCCGGGGTTACAGGAAAATAACACTGGGAAATAATACTATTAGAGGAATTAATAATTGTGATAACAAAACAATGGCTGAATTTGCTAAGTGCCTGATTTTGGGTATATTAACACAAATACACGCACACACACACACACACACACACACACACACACACACACAGCAACATTTTCATGGCAGAGGGACATTTGCTAACCTCTGTATCCATTAAAATAAAAATATATACTCTGTATTTACTCTGAATTTACTTCTTTTTTTTAGAAAAACAGTCCAGAAGTTTTAAGTTTCCTAGATGGGTCAAATATTTATTTAAAAACATATATAATTTTAAATTCTCACCTTTTGAATGTGGCTTATTATGAAAAACGACTACTGAAGACAAATGTCTAAGAAAAAGTGTACATTCTGTATACTGAGCACAAATATGTTTTGCTTTGATAAGTTGAAAATGCACTTCCTGTGCCAGCCGGAGCGCTCATTGTCAAGCCCCTGGTTTTAGCCAAAGGTTTAAGCTGCCGTACGTGAGACGCATGGCTAAATGTCTGCTGGCTTTGAAACAAACAGCCCGCACCCCGCTTTAAGTATATTATCAGCCAAGTTCCTTTAGGAACGTATTGCTGAAGAAGCTTACCATTTAATTAATGTAACTTTGGCACAGATTACACCCAGGCCAGCCTTGTAAACGGAGGCATAGTCTTATTGACCTCCTATGCAAGAGCTTAAAGACACAAGAATGGCGTTTTTACTCAACTTTAATGGGATAACTAGTATAATCTTTCCGAAGTAAGGAAGGAATAAAGTGTTTTAAACATAATACCCTTCCAGGTTGTGCTTGGGAGAGGGTGAAGTGCTGGGTTGACATAGCCCCTTGTTTATTTGGGTATTAAACTTGAGTTGAACTTACATTTTCAATTGATTTCTTTTGTAAAAGCCTGTCCTTTTCATTGTTTTCTTATTGATGATGACATTTTGTGGAAATTCTTTTGGTATTCTTTTGGATATTTAAAAACTCCTCAATAGTCAAAGATGGAGTTCAAATTATTACATTTTTGTAGCACTTCATATTGTCTAATTTATATAGTTTTTGTAAGATCCCAATATATACAGATTATTCTTAACATTTGTGAAAATATAAAAATTCAACCAAAGATTTTACGTAAGTATTTTTCTTATATTTCACATTAACATTTCTATGTTTTATATTCACTGGAACGACATTCAGATCAGTAGTTATTTTGTGAACTTGTCTTCCACATCTCCAGGATCCATTTCATGTGAAATGCAATACCCAAAGTCTAGGATGTAGAGTGCTGGCCATTTTCATTTTATTTATTTCAAAATTCTCCCCACATCCCCCATCCCCACCACATTTTACCCCAGATGTTGGAGATTTTTTTTCTTTCTTTTTTTAGTTTTGGTGTCACCCTTTCAAACATTCTTTAACAGTGGGATAAAGGATGGGGGGATAGAGAAGATTAGGCAACGGGATCCTCCAGGCATTGTCTGAAAATCTGCAGATAAAAAGCAATGGTTTGGTGGAATGGGAGGGGTGCTGGAAGGGGGTGGGACTGGGAGGGAGTTGCAGCGTATAGGGGCAGGTGGTGGTGGGGGCGGCCATTTTGGGGGGTGCTTAGAAGAGATAAAGCCGACTGAGGAAAATGATATTGATATTTTGATATAGCATGCTCACCAACCCTTATCATTAGGACCTTGCATTGCATGTGACACTTTCTTCGGCTGCTGAATAATGATATCAGCAATAAGCTGGTGAAATTTAGCATGGCTGCAGCGCATTGCCAAAAAAGAAATAAGACAGTGATTGGAGCTCATTCTATTTTCAGCTTAATGGAAATTTTGTGACAGGATTCTTCTACCTTTCATCTCGCAGCATCTTCCTCAGTGTTCACCAAGCTGTCATAGATAGGAATTTCATAGTGGGGTTTTCAGTGTCAGTCAAATATGTTTGGCAAAGAATGGCCGCTTTAACAGTAATCGGAGAATTTTGTTCATGCCACTGCATGAGAAAGATGGGTAACATATCTCCTCGTAGCTTTGCATTGCTGTGCTTGATCCACATGTATTGACGAGCCGATTAATGCTGTCACCAATAAATTGAAGGGCGATTATGTTTGCGTGACTCGTGATAGTCCATCCATTTAATTCATCTCAGTTTTCTCAATGTTTACTAGGAAGGGTTTCACATTCCGACCCATCCACAATAGATGAAGCTAAAACATTGGTTATCTTTAGGTGTGTGTGTGTGTGTGCGTGTGTGCGTGCGTGTGGAGAGGGTGGGGGGTTACTATTCCTAATGATCATCATTTAGTTAACAAATTAGGTCCGGACAGTGTAATTGAATTTGAGCTATGTGGTCCATTAGGTGGCCCATTGACATGTTAACTGATCAAGACAGTCATATCAGTTAATGGTCATTGGCTGGGAGCCTGCTAATGAGTCCTCTCCATTGACTTGCTAAACTAGCCATTCCATTTCTTAAGTAGTTGTTATTTCCTTTAGCCTAGAGTGTATTTTGGCTAAGAGACATCCACATGCCTGGAATTGTAATGCAGTTGATGAGAAACCTTGGAATGACTAGGAAATGCTATATATATATATATATATATATATATATATATATATATATATGGAAACATTTCACTGATTAAAACAATTCCTGATGAGCAGGTCTAATATTATAATACCTATTCATTTTTAATGTTTAAGTTAATTAATTTATTAAGTTATTTATTTTAGGAGTTCACCGTTTTACCTGTTTGAGAAGAATCACAACAGTTATTTGCCTTTCGAGCCAGGCCCAGACTGCTTCCATGACAAGCAGCTAATGAATACCAGTTCCGATAAGAAATGAAGGTGATAGGAAAGGAAACTATTCTATTGTATTTGGGGAAGAGCTGTTGCTTTACTTTAGTTCTCTGCAACTTAAGGAGATGATCGAAAAAACCACTCCCTGCTGGAATTCCTCCTCCAGATGCTTTTCTGTAGACTAATGGTGTTAGCGCAGCCATTAGCCCAGCAGATTAATTCATTAAGCTAATGTGAGGCTAACCCTGTCAGCCCTGCTGAAACGCGTGCAATATGACACTGCTCAAATTTGTTCTAACACATGCCCTGGGGAGTCAAACAGCCTGGCGCTAATGGGGAAGGCGGGGCCAATTACGCAAATAAGAATTGCTAGTGTCAACAGACTGTAAGTGGGACTGACTGACTAGCTATCTCTTCCTTCCACCTCTCTGCTTGCTCACTATCTCTCACTTTCTTGCAGTCGCCGTTAATGTCTTCGCGCCTCTTTTCATTCCCCTTTTTTATTTCGACCTCTTGTTCACGTCTTTCCCCTCTCCTCATTTCTTTTGCCCTACACTAGGAGAGGAGATAAGGTCTTCCTGTGTGGATGTGGGAATTGGGTGGTCTGAGTTCTATTTACCCGCAAGGTGAAGAGGCTTTTCATTCAGGTCTCTGCAGGCCTATCTTTACATTGTGTGTTCCCCTGCCGTTCTGTTAACACTCATCTGGAGCACCGTTGAGTCAATAGTCTGCAGCCTCATGACAAGGGCCCTACACAGTATATGGTCCCTGTCACCAATACACTACACTCTCCCACAGACCCTCTCACAAGCGACGGCCGGATGATGTTCAGTTGTTATAGATCCGCAGTACCTTTCCGGAGCACTATATGTGAACCATGTAGCTCCCGTGTAGCTTAGTTGGAACGTCGGGTCGTGGGTTCGATTCCCATACTGGGACAGTGCAACAACGAAAGTTAAAGGACGCGCCGCCTACTGTGACTTGCCCTGGATAAGAGCGTCTGTTGATGTAGCTTGGGTTGAACCAAGCTCAGATGTTTGGCGGGAGAAGATTTGGTTTTGGATGTTCTGTGCGTTTGCTAGATATTGACTTGATGTATTTAGGGAGCAGGTGTGTCGTCGTTAGCCTGCAGTGATCAGAGGCCGTCATGTGCACTGAGTCAGCCTTGGTCAGTGCTGGTGCCGATGTGTCTTCTGGCTCCATCGAGTCGGCTGAGGCGGAAGAGGGCCTGGCCTGGTAGCTGGCCCAGATATGTCATGCAGGTGCTGCTCTTTCCCCCCTGGAGGCCAACATTCTTCCATAGCTGTGTGTGTGACGGGGGCGAACCACGAATACGAGTAGCGCCGTCCCACCGCTGACTAATCAGTGCCCCGGCAACATGCATTGTTGCTCTATGCAAATCCATTCGCATTGGAACAGGGGGCTTCGTAGGGGGATCTCCAGCTCAGGCAACGGAGTTGGATAGAAAAACTGAGGCCGGCCAATAAATGAAAGTTTGCCTTAAATCCGTGGGATAATAGTGGCAGGGTTGGGGCCGAGCCTCGGAGCCGAGATAAACAGAGGGATTACTCCTCGGTTTTGCATCGCTCGCTCTCCTCTGGGTGGCCCTTAACCGTCAAGAAAGCAGAGGGGGAAGAGAGGGAGAAAGAAAGAAGAGGGGGGGAAAAAACGTTTAACGCATGGACATTCACACAGCACATGGGGAAAGGAGTGAGCCTAATTCCATCAAAGACGGAGAAATTAGCAATTAATTTATTCGAGCCTCCTCCCTTCCCCCCACCCTCTGCGTATTTTAGGCCCAATTGTTGGTCAGTTCTGCAACATCTGGTCCTGTGCAGTCAGTGTTGCTGACGACTATGGCACCTCCAGTAAAGTTGCAGGCAGAGAAAATCGCCCCTTTTTCATTCATTTCTTTCCCCCCTCGGAGATTAGTTAGGAACGAGGAAATTAATCATTAAAAATGTTGCTCTTTTTTTCCAGGCCATGCAGAACCACGGGCGGCGACGTTATTTGCAATTGTAATTTAAAGAACAATTAAAAGTTAAATGATTCTGTAAATGTAGAACAACTTGAGTCTTTGTGCTCAAGGGTGCATGAACCTTCCTCCTATGGCTGGTTGCTCTGATAAACTCGGTAATGAAAGGATGTTGCTCGACACTAATGACAATTTTGAAGTGTTTCTGGATTTGCCTCCGTCCTCCATTCACTTTCCATTCACTCACGCCGGTGGTTGGCATGTGTTGTCTAATAGTGTTCAGGGGCCAGCGGTAATGCTGGAAATCCTATTTATTTGATGTGAACATTGGTGAGACAATATTGTAATCATAATGTGTACATTCTTGCCTTGAAAGGCCACCATTTGGTTACTTCTTTAAACATAATTTACAGATACACTGCAGATAGAGAAAGGAATGAACCCTGTGTCATGTTTTGTTACTTTAAATCCTTTTTATTTTCAACACCAGCTAAAGGCGCTCAATCAAATGCAGAGTGTCAAGGGGAGAGGCGATGAAGATGGTCTGGCTAACGATAGCGGAGCGTTTTTTTTTTTTAATTCAGTGTTTGAGATATGGGCTTTGGAGCAGCGGCAGCAGATTATGACTCCCTCCAGCTCTCGTGGAAATGAGCTGTTGACATTCTTTGGGGTCATTGTCCAAGATAGCTGGGCCAACCACCAGGATTTAGTAGATAAACCCTTCCACGGAGACCTTTATCCATTTCACATTTCCCCACAACTGGGAAAGGTTAACAGAACAACGTTTGGTAGTGTGTACCCCTCTATAGTCCTATCTACCTCATAAATACTGACGCAAATTTATGCTGTCTACATTTAAGAAATAAGAGTTCTGTCAACCTATTAGAAGGTTAGAGTGGATATGGGTGTGTTAACATGGCTACATTAACATGGCTTCTTACATTCTTGCTTGGCCTGCAAATCTGCCTAAAATTCGGTATAATAATAGACTTTCTGAATGGATATTCTCTAATGCTTGCCATTCTTGAACTAACATGATATAATGCGCTTAAAAAGAGTTTTGGTCGTTTTGACTCGTTTTGGCATTTTTAAAAATGTGCCAGGTACTACTGCCCTACCTGGTTCAGATCCTTCTACTGTTCTGTCCTACCTTTATAATCAATTTCAACCACTTGGTGTCCCAGATCTAAATCAGTCCCTTATTAGTGGGTTGTAATGGGGGAGAAATCATAGTGGAACTGGCTTTGAGGTCCAAAGTTGAGTTTGAGGGCCACGGGCCCATGTCAAAGATGAATCACGAGCATTTACTGAAAGGGAATTAATCCAGATACCAAACCTGAGGAATTTCCCATTAATGCTTCAGTCAAAGTACAGGAAGATGCGAAGATGCCATTGTTTTCCTTCCGTGATCCTTTCTGCAACCTTGAGTCGTAGGAAAACAACCCTGACAACGCGACCGAAAAGCCCCCTGAAAGGACACAAAAGCACAATGAGGGATGAAGGCAACGCGCACCACTGGCGGCTGTCTGGGACCCAGTGGAGGAGCAGGCCTCGCCATACAGCCCTGGCCACTCCAGTCCGGAGCTGATGCTAATGAGGCTGCTCTGATCCCTCCGGCGCTTCCCATGTTTTCAACACCTTCAAGGACCGCATGGCGCTAGCAGCATAAAGACAACTAAATGAGAAATCCAATCGGGGTTTTTTTTTTTTTTGTGGAGCCGGGGGCCTTGGTGACGCTTTTCAGCTCCAGCCCGTTCATTGACTGTTCCCTTCCCGAAAAGAAAAGATAAGAAAGAGGGGCCAACAGGGGGTACAGATGAGCAAACGTCTATGAAAATCGGACATATTGGCAGATCCGCCGTAGCCTAATAATCGATTCATGGCTGAGCGAGGCACTGATGAGGGTTTGAAGGCGGAAGGAAAGAGAGAGTGAAAGAAAAGAGAAGATGCTCGCATTTTTGGAGGGTGTTCCTCACAAGCACCGTAATGAGATCACTAACATCTTGAGTTGGCCTCGGCTATAGTGAGCCAAACAACAGCCCGGCAGATGAAAGGTGAATGGGCCCTAGGTTCCCGCTGGCTGTTTTAGACCCCCTTTAATAGCACTGAGCCCTGTGAAAGGCTCCTGGGCAGTAGCTCATATTAGCGCCCAGGCACACTGGTTAATAGGATGATGCCTTTTGGCTTTTGTCATGAGATTATTAGGGGCTCTGTTGTCACTGGTGCCTGTTGAGCGCGGGCCCTAGAATCGGCCCTCTGCGCTCATTGTCTGGTTGATGTGGTGGAAGGGGTCTTTTGATTAGACACCTCTCAGGGTTCTGTCAGGTGAGCACTGCTCTGGGGTCTCACGTCTATAACGTCCTCAGAAACATCTCAAGTGCTCTGTTTTTCACTAAAGGCCCTTGAATCTGTCACCATCTTTGACAAAGCCAAATGCTACAGTGGTCAGGGAGAAAAAGGTGAATGAATTTAATTCATTTACCTTATTACTTTTTACCTACGTCCTGGAGTAGGGCTGTACAAACTGAAAGGACAGAGGAATAGAAGGTTGAACTAAATTGAATCCAGCCTAACAGCTTTGCATTGTAATTCATCTGCCATTTAAAGCAGTGAATGGTGTTAGTAAAGAGTAATGTGTACTGTGTGTGTGTGTGTGTGTGTGTGTGTGTGTGTGTGTGTGTGTGTGTGTGTGTGTGTGTGTGTGTGTGTTGTTTTAGTACCTAAGCTTAGAGGAGAGGATTTTTATGACCGGTTCTACTCTGAGCTCAGGATAGAGCAGTGAAACAAACATTAGCCAGCTTCAGCAATCTATATGTCACAGTGAGTTTGTTACTCAACAAGATCTGAGCTCCTAGCTATCACCATTGCGACACTAATAAAGATGAGTGAGCATCTTCAGTAAAAACATTCATGTTGTGTTATGGCAGAAATTGTTATAGTTGCTATTCTCAACTATATATTTTGGCTAGTACAAACTCATTTTGACTTAACATTTCCAGATCTGGCTGACCATAGATTCTACCAGAGGATCATTAGCTCAGAACAGAACCCGTTAATATCCTCTCCTTTAAACTCAGGTACTGAGACAAGCCTGTGTCTAACTATATGTTTGTGTCTGTTTTCACCTGCAAATCTCAATTCATCCACCCAACAGAGAAATTAATGCTTTTGGGATTCTGAAACATCTGTCAAAAGATCATGTGTAGCTTTGGCTAATTTTTAAGAGATGAGATAAAGGATGATCTGGATAAAGGATAAATAATTGGCCCGGATCGTAGAAAACAGTTTAACCAGGTTGACGTTAAACAGAGAGTGCTCTATGTCCATTTCGCAATCACTGAAGACCCTTTCAATCACAAGTGCTTTATACCTCCAGATTAGTTTTGGTGACTTAAGGAGCTGGACCACCTCGCTATGCCCTCACCATCTGCGCCCCGCCCCCAACTCCAACCCCTTCACAAAAATAGCGCAAGGATACTGCCAACCTTTTCACTCACTTCTTAGCAAGACTGCTCCGAAGCACAGGGTCCACTCCAAGTAATTAAATCAATCCTTTTGTGCTACTCCAATATTCTCCTTCAGTGGGTGACTGCCCCACATCTGATTATCGCTCTTCATGCATATTCAGGGCAAAGTCAGCTCAATTTTCTTCATAAAAAGTTTCTCACTTGTATGTTTTTCGGAGCTGATCATGTTAACCAATTCTTCATTTCTCCTCCATTTTCTCCACCCCCCCCCCCCCCCCCCCCCCCCCCCCCCC
>JACXGI010000750.1:0-51992 GCA_016801175.1 Esox masquinongy | reverse complement strand
TGGATTAAATGAAAAACGGAGGGATAACAAACAAGAAAAGCTGGCTGTGATCACAGGGTTTAATATATTTCTTTTCCTCTCCGATCCCTTTCTTCTCCCTCCCCCTTTTCAGTCTTTTCTTTTGGAGTCAAGATCCCTTGGCTTAAGACAGACTTATTAAAACCCAGGATTAATTTGTAATGGTCCTTTTTAACCTTCCGGGTCAACTGATTTGTTATCTAAACTAAACAGGAACATTTTTACTATAACAACACCAACAAGAGCTTTGAGTCCATTTCTGTCTGGCTTTTGTGAGATTTGAGGTTTAAAGGAAAGGTGTTTATCCCTAAGATATATTTATTTAAACAAGGAAAGCGAAACCCTATCAGGAAATAGTGTGTGCAGGCATGTGTGTGTACAATATGTGTACGATGTTCAGCCTTAATATTTTGTCTTTCAAATTACTGGATTTGCACCTGAGTTATCAATGAACATATATCATATACTATAATTGCTTGAATACACACAACTACTAAAAAAAGAACTTGCGCCGTATAATACTGAAAATTATCGAACAAATCAAAAATGCACATCATTCACACAAGAGACGACAAAGAAGCAAATCTCTTCTAAGAACATTTTCACAAAAGCCTCTTTTTTAATCATCCAAAGATACTAAAGTAATAGAATTGAGGCGGTTGGCCACTCTCATTAGCCTTATCGTCTTAATGTAGCAGCAGCTAAGATGGTAATCTTAATCTCATTTGGTTATTGAGGCTTGGGTCTCCCAGGTTGGTTTTCGAAGGCCTTTGGGGAAATTGCTCGGTCCCAATATGCCTAGTCCTTGCAAACCACATACTGCTGCCTCGACAATCGCTGTTACAGCAGCTCAACCTGTTCCACAAGGTCATAGTTCAAGGGGCACAAGGGTTTCAGTTGAGGAGCAGGAGGGACCGAATGTAGAGGACCAACCTCCATTAAGATCTCAGATGAGCCCAGACATCGAGGTCTACAACAACAATACTGTATATCACATACGTCAGGCCAAACTGTTTCCAAGCCTTTCAGTTTTGAGTATTCTGAAATGAGATCAAAGTCGGAGTACTAATCTAAGTTTATTTTTCCTTTTTATCCTAATGGATAAGATTACATGACATAAATCAACACTCTCTGAGATGCATTTTGTTTTTAACACAGACCCGGAACTCATGTAGGGCCCAAACCTTTAACTGTGGCACCCATATATTTCCATTCATGGAAAGGCTAGTCATTACCTTTCTAACGCAACAAAAACTAGGACAACAATTCCTTTTTCATTTGTTTTTATTTAGTGTTCAAACAGTGATGTTTTTTTTACAGTCTTACACTGGCTACCCTCCATAGGCCTTTAGGACATTTTGTTTTTGTTCTCCACTGTTCTCTTGCCTTTCTTCACAAACTGTATGTATGCCTCCATGTTCTCCATCCTTCCAATTCATTGTCTTTCCTGTTTCAGCCCATACATTGTTTGGTATCTTGCCTTTTTACGCTTCACACTTGAATATAAACACTCCATTCTAGTCTGTTACACGTAGTTTAGCTGCATGTGCAGTTAAAAGATGTGTATTCTCTTTCCAGGAACAAACTCTTCATACCACCCGACTATTCGACCACCTGCACACTTACAATCCAAATGTATTCATCCCCTACATGCGGATTGTTCAGGTCTGACAAGGTGATTCAGACTGGACAAATACAGACAGTATCAAGAAAAACAAAACAAATTAATGCCTCAGCTTGATGTGCATTGTGTAATTCGAGATACTAAAAGTCCACGGCCGCCGCAGTTTAGCCCTGCCGTTAATATCTCCGGAGCGGCCCTGGGTCCGCCTGCCGGGTCTGGTTGACTTGGACCAGGGCTCCCGGTGCAGTGTGACTCATGGGATGGCAGAGGCGGTATCCAAGGTGAGCAGTAGGAAGTGCGGGTTCAGGACACGGGGGGCTGTCCCTCGGAGTGTCTCGAGGACTTCCTCCCGACCACTCTAAGAATGAGGCCCAATCTCGGAGAGCAGGTGTTCATGATGACTCCGAGGAGGTTCCTGTTCTAAAACAAGAGAGGTGTGAACGAGCATATGCAGGATGTAAAGGGAACAAGCCGTGAAAGCACTATAAAATGTTTGCTATGGGTGTGTGAGAACACTGAATTACTTCAGTTCGCTAAGAAAGTCGCTCTTGCTCTTTTTGATGCCTTCCAGGTTTTGCTCAAACTTCAGGGTGTTTTTAAAGATGTTAATGTCATACAATACATTGTATAGCAGGGCTATTCACTTCTATTCTGTCATGAAGGGCTGAGACACTTCTGGTTCCGATCGTGTCCTAATAACAGGCTGATCCAGACCCAGGAAGCCATGTCAAGGATATCAAAACTGCTTCACACAATGTTTTAGAATGTCTGCATTGTAATCTCGGAAAAGTCCATCAAATATAATGTAACAGTGGATAAGGTAAGGATTACAGTGCCATCAAAATTGCTGTGAAATACTTTTTGAATATCAAAAAAGACTTATTTTTGTAGAGTTTTAAAACTGGTGGACAAAAGTAAAAGTAAAAAGTCTGGTGTGATTCTCCACCATGTTATGGTGGAAGCTGCAAATGGGAGACTGAATGAAGCAATATGACTGTGTAATTCTGCCATCTCCCACTAGCACTATTAACTAGAAGTTAATAGTGCTAGTTAGCACTTGAGTGCTTGAGTTCTACCTTTCTGAGCGTATGTGAATGTGCTTACTTGTGTGTGCGCGCGCGCGCGTGTGTGTGTGTGTCCAAAGGTATGCTCCAGTGATGCTAGTACATACTCGTATAAAGTCAAACACCTGCTCTTGCAAGTGCAGTAAGCTAATCTGTAGTTCCAACAAAGGAAAAAACAGTTTGTCTATTGACGTGTGCACTGTCCTAAGTGTCACATGTTTGTCCATTTAATAGATGCTTGGAGCACGTCCTGGCGCGCTGTCAATCACAGGTGTTCAAACACAAGTTCTCTGGATCACAAATCAGAGTCCTCTTCATCTGAATGTGTGTACATGTGCCTGCCTGCACCGACGTTATTCAAATTGAATTGGGTTTGTTAGCCATGCGGTAACCATCAGCTATGACCACCAATGTATGCTGTGTTAACTGGAGGAATTACATAGTATCGCTGTGTGATCTCCTTACGTGCAGAAGTCTGTCAGAAAATCTATCAAAGTGAATTCCATTTCTTCAATAAAAACGGTTTGTCGTCATACAAAGTGGTTGAATTAGCTTGGCTTTCCGCCCCGCTAAGAGAAAGTGTGATCAATTTCTCTCCTGGTTTATTACTATTGGTAATCTCTAACCCAAATTGCCCTCTGTTGCAGTTTGTGTATCAGCTATTTGGAGTGGATTAATGTGAGTCACTGATGGTGGCAAGTGTTCAAATCAATGTTTATTAATGGTTTCTTTAAGTGTTTAAAGATTAAGTAATTAACATATTGATGAACTTTTTCCAAGTTGCCCAAGGATAAACGAGCCTTTTAGTGGGGTGGCTGAAACCAAACCAGTTTCAACACTGAGGTGGAAAGTCAATGTTTTAGCACTTTGTTTTACTACTTTTGTTTTTTGCATTAGTATTGTTTCTGGGGATTTTGTCAGTTTTTGTTATTTTTACATTTCTGTACTTCAGACTGATTTCATCCTGCAACTGAACATAGTTAACAATGATTACAAAGATTTCATCTGGTTTAGAATTGAGTCATTGTGGATGATGTGTAGCTTTTAGACTCCATATCCATTTACCTTTTTGTAAGAAAGTACCTTGGGTTTATCTATTATCATAGCGTCTGAGATTATTGGTATAACCCTGTTACGTTGAATCAACGCCTCCTGTGTGCCTTTTAATCCAAAAGCCATTTAATCCCGGCGACAGTGCCTGCGCTCCCAGCAATACCGTCAGTCAGGGTACAGTCACTCACTCACCGCAGATTGATTTTGCCATTCGACGACGACCCGCCACAACCCTTTGGCTCACCATGGTAATTCCCTCTCGCACCTGATAAGGTACCGATCCATAAGAAATCAATTGTAATTAGTTTAAGAGGGGGGGACTTGGTTTAGGGGAGTCTGCACTCTCTTGTTTTTTGTCTCCTTTTTTCTGCAGTCATTCGCCGTGTTTGTTTATTATTCAGCCGCCAGTCATCTGCACACCTGATATCTGCTAATCTCCTGATTATTAAGTGGGGATTATTGATGGAAGAGGGACAGCTGTATTTTGTTCTGTGCTCCTATCAAGGACACAAGGCTCCATTTCTATCTATCTTCTGAATAGTTATTTTGTTAGCACCCTCCCTCTTCTTTTTAAGTCCCCCCGCTGAAGAATATGGGAAAATGAAAGCAATATGACTTCTATTCCTTGGCAGGATTGGCTACTCATTGCTGGCTTGTGGGAACCCTGTAGGGGAGGTGTATGTGTCTGTGTGTGTGTGTTTTGTGTGAAAAATTTTTTTCTATATAAATGAGGAGGAAAGAAATCCCCCAAACTGTGGTTAAATCAGGTGAATGTGGTTAATGGGGACATCTCCCACTCCTCATTTTTAATAAGGCTATTTTTTTTGCCTTAAGTGACAGGTTTAGGGTAGTTGCAATTGGGTTTAGAATTACAGTTAGGTTTAGGCATCAGGGTTCGTTCTCAGTTTAGGCATTAGGGATTAGGGTCTGATTAAGATGAGGCAAAAAACGTTACGTTATTGAGGTTAAGTTGAGGGTTAGTGTTAAGGTTTGAGGTAATAGGGAAAATAGGGAATACTTTTTGTTGGTCCCCACAAGGATAGAGAAACAAACGCGTGGGTGTGTTGTGTGAGAGAAGGAGACCCCCCTTTTGGGACTGACGACTAGCTGTCAGTCTGACAAACGTTACTGTCGTTGAAGGAAGGCGAAGATTTGAAGTGAGGCTACAAGGTGACAGCAAACAGACACACGAAGATGTCGAGAGTTGGCGAAGTAAAGTCATTAACATGTTACACTGTCAGAAACGTTAACAAAACTCCTCACGACAGTTGTAGTGATTCCCCGCAACAATCCACTGCTACAACACCTCATCTCTGGCCATTGATTTCTCTCGCCGTTTATTTCGGCGTTTTCGGTTCATGCCCTGGGCCCCTGCATTTGAAAGTTGATGCTCCTGCTTTTAAAGGGGGAATTCATGCATAGACTACTGCTTACTTTTGTAGTCTGTCGCGGATTTTATATGATAAGCTTTTTATTTTTTTTATTTTTTTTTTATACGTTCAAAATCAATATGTAATCCTGTGCAGGGGCTTATCCCCTGGACTGGGCCATTTGTGGGGCTCTTTGAGCTTTGTTACAGGTCTTCTGGCGGCTCTATGCCACAGATTGATTAGGTGCAGTGCCAGAATCCTATCAAATGGCCAGCTCTGATGATGGTGCAAACTCTTTCAGGGCCTCTAGTTGACTGGAACTGGAGATAAGGCCGGATTGGCAATTCCCTCCCCTCCTCTTGTACGACCGGGTCGAGAAAAAGTATAGTGTAAGTATATGTTGTAAGTAGGAAGATTGTGTTGTGCTCCAATTGCACTTGTGTAGCTGTTTTCAATATTTGGAATTCGTCTTGTTGTTCGGCTCCTTTCTCCTCTGCACAATTTCAGGGCATACTCAAATACGTACATCACAATGTCTACGGGAAATGGGAATGGATCAGCTGCCTGTAACAATATGTTTTTCAGTGGGTGTTCAATTTCCTTTTCTGAAATGAACAAAAGGGTAAATGGAATTTTTAGATTTTGTAGAATAAATCTATTTTTCTCTCTCTCTCTCTGTCTCTCTTTGTTAACAAGGTAACCTTGTGGTTAAAAGTGAATCCTTTTTAGCAGCTTATTGTATACAATGAAGGAGCAAATCCACTTGATCTAGAAAATGGCCCATTCTTCAACAACAGCGTCTTTCAGAATGACCTGAATTTAATATAAGTAGTTGGTCTTCTAATGGAGCATAAAACTGAACAGGCAATTTTGTTACCATGGTAAACACTTCCCTTGTCCGTGTGGAATAACAAGTGTATCATTCTATTGTCCCTGAAGATTTATTTCTGTCCAAAGCAGAAGCACTGAAATGACTCATTTGATTCCAAAACCCAGCGTGCTTGTGTGAAAGTTATTTTAGGTTTGGTAAATAGGCACCCAGGTACCTTTTCCCCTAAAGCTTCTGAGAAACGCTGCGTCGCCTTGAGTATATTTTCTCCCCTCTTTTTTTTCGTGCGCAGGGAGGGTCACGGGGAACTGAACCTGTGCATTCTTGTGTGGCTTGCCAACGCTCACATGGTTACCACTGGTGTGCATTGTTAGGGATATCTGAATGAGCACTGGCCATGCAAGTTTTAACGTGATTGCCCGGGGGCAGTAGAGTGAAAGAGAGGAGGAACAGAGTGAAGGAAAGAGGGGAGGGGGGAGAAGAGAGCATAATCCTAAAAGGATTGGAAGTTGCCTTACTCTTTGCTCAGCCGCCCCCCCCCCCATTACTCTTTCTTGGGGGGTTTGGGGGGCTGCGATGGGGGTGGTGTTATATAGGGTTTGGGTTGGTTGGGTGACTGTGCCCGTGAGATCTTTAAGCCGGTGTCTGATTTCTCCCTTCTGCTCCTCATTTGTTCTGCCGTGTCTCTCATCATTCCTCCTCATTGTTTACCTTCCTAATGAGAGGGGCGGGAAGGCCAGCCCTGGGATGGACAGCTACATGCACCCCTCTGCTCTCCGCCTCGCTCTTTTTGCCCTGTGCTCTTTCTCTGTCTCCGCTATCTTTTTGCTCTCTTTCTTTCTCTCCCACCCTCTTTCCCAGCTCTCTAAATGTCTGTATAAGCATGCCTGCATCGTGCCTGTACTGTATTTGTCATATACGTATTTGTTTATTGTTCTGTTATCTGTAGCAACTTATGGGAGGAATAAGGGTTTAGTGCCTTGCTCATGGGCAGAACAACAGATTTTTGCACATTGCGAACATTGGGTTACTGGTCAGATCAATTAGGTTAATGGCAGCCCTTCTTCAATTACCAAAGTTTTTAACTCCAATCTTCATGAAACATCGTGAATGAGGGCCTTTCGGTTGTTCCTGTTTAGAAATGTGCGTGGTCCAAGAATCTAATTTGCAATGTAGTCTAATAATTTAATATTAGCCTTATATACTGTGCATATTTGCATTTGTAGAGCTGTGAAATAACTACTATGGCAGTATTTATTTTCCATGGCAAAAGTGTAATCACCAACAGGCCAAAATGTTTGTTCCTTTTCAAAACAAATTCTATTTAACCTATTTAATATAGTGTGATACAGCTAGGACAAGAAGTAAACGTGACTCAAGGTGACAACACATTTGTTTCCAACATTAGGGCTGTTTTCCTAAAGAAGTTGAAAAATGATTTGTGTCTTGTATTTTGGTCACGAGTTTTGTGATAAGACGATAATCACAGCCTTTCTTGTCAGTAACATGGAAATCAACATCATCCAAAAGATTATTATTATAATATTATTCTATTATTACTAAGAATTCAGGAAGGTTTCTATAAGGAAAAGTTTGTGCCTTATTAAATATCCGAAAACAAATAGTTTCACTGTCGACATTCAGTCTAGTACTAATTTGTGGTGATATAATCTGCATGAAAACAGCTCCCAATATATGGAAACCATTGGTTGCACTTTGCATTACAGTTGACAGTTAACCCTGCACGCATGATTGCAACAGATATCATAAATTAGACTGGTCCTTTCAAGTCTTGTAGATCAATTGCACCTCTTTTTAAGCCCTATTGCTCAATATTCCACCATATTATACATTACTGTGAACCTGTAGACGTCCACTCTCACGGGTGACTTTGGGGACTCCCATTTTCTCTACTGAAGTCGTTATATCTGCTATTTGTTTTTTTGGCCCCTGACATATTCGATGACATTCAAAATATTGCTTTTTGTTTATTTTAAGAGAAATGTTTGGGGTTTTATTTGATTGTGTATATTATAATTAATATCCACATCTAATATCAGCGGTGTCATTCAGAAATGCAAACCCACTTGAATGCTGAAAATATACCGCAGAAGCGATTGTTTCTTTTATCCATCCAGTTTGTTCATACCTTAAAGATAGCAGGAAAACAACTGTGTATCATTTTTGTTTGTTTGTCTGTATGCCAGTCTGAGTTTTATTAGTTTCTAACTAGTCATGTTGTTTTGCCCAAACTACAGGTAATGGTAGTGTGAATGAATGCAGAAAGAGCCTGGAACCAAGGCTTAAGTGACTACCCTTCACTCCCCCATTTAGTGCCCATGTGAAAAAGAAAGTCAGTAGACAGGCCTTGCGTGAGACTGCATGGTGTTCAGCCTTAAAGGGCCCATTTGTATGAATTTTACTGTAGTATTAGCATAAATTACCAGAAGACATCTGCAGGGAAAGTTTCAAGTTCATGTTTAAACATTTATTTTCTAAGTACCTGAGATCTTTCCTCATTCAAACTTTATGGTCAGTACGTATATCAGTTTGCATTTATTCTTAGTCCCCTCATACTTGCTTGAGACAGTAGCAGTACTCTCCCCCCACCCTAAACCACCCTGGACTAGCTAATACCATTCCGGTCTTGATCAGTAAGGGAAGAGGAGGAAGGAAAAAGTTGTCATTGTTGAAAAATTCTGTCTTGTAAATGTTAAAGTCAGGATTCTACACTTGGCCTCTTTAATATCGTTCAGATGTATCATTTGCAGTGAAGGAAAAACCATTCATTTTGTATGGGAAATCTATAGGCTATTTGTTGATTAGCTGAGTAATATTTGAATTTAATCTCATGAATTATTCTCAGGGGATTATACATTTTCATTTATACCTGTCAGATTTTAAACCCCAATTGCAGTCAATTTCTCAATATTAGCAAATGGCATGCATACTGTATGATGATCAATAGTGTTCTGTTGGGTGCCAGTGAATGCCTATAGCTTAGCTAGATAGTTGGCTTACCTGCCTGACATCCCAGTGCCCGGTTAAAGGCTGGCGTGCCTAGGAGAGCATGATGCTCGTGCCTCCATTGTGAGGACATCGGGTGATATTTCAGCCCGGAAGACTAGCTCTATTGAAGACAGTACCATAGTCCCCAGTCCCAGGTGTTTACAGCACAGTACAGTGTCTGGCAGTAGACTATCACAACACATCCCACTCAAACTGCTGGTCACGTGATGTCATCTAGCACTTGTGTATATCTATTAATAGGCCTGTCAGACATATGTGCCTCATAAATCAAATACATTAAGTAAGCCTTAGATTATCAATGGAAAGGATGAAACTATCAGTGCAGTATTACATTGAAAATAAAAATTGATGAGCCTAACAAGAATGCTAGTGAAATGTGTTTCGAGGCTGTCCGCATTCCGCGCAGTTAGAAATGTTTTTGTCTGTTGATCTGTTTTAAGGACTCAGATTTGACTGCGTTTTTCCCCCTTATGGTTTAATAAGACATGCTATTAGCCTACCATGTAATATGTTGCCTCATGGGCAGGCTATTATCGCATTCTTTTATGGGCATAGAATTTAAAGGATTAGAACACATAGTGCTTAGCGTCTTATCAACGATCCATTCCTTTATGTGTGTGTGTGTGTGTGTGTGTGTGCGTGTGTGTGTGTGATTTATATTCCACTAAATAGTGCTGAGATTAGAATGTTGTGATTTATTCAGAAAATTATTCATTTGGCAAGACTTTTACAACAAAATTGAATCTATAAGAATGTGTTGATGGAAAGAATGCATGGCAGCAGGCTTTCTAATAGGTATTATCATGCAAGCATAATAGAGGATTTTACTTCTGCGGTCAGATCTGTCAATTTTAGCTCCGTGAAAGAAATGTTACAGCTCCATATACATCGTTAATATAGTAATTTGAAGCCTGCATTTGAGTTTGTAATGTAGTAGTTATGTACCGACTCTATTGATTCATTTTGTGGAAATCTGAATACTTCATTTTATTTGTAGCATTAGGTTAACGTCGGAGAAGCAGTGTTTAAAATTCTATTGAATAAATAGTCTGTGTGTTAAACTAGCCTACCTGTTTTATTATGCAATTATATATTTTTATTATTTCGGAAACACCGTTATTTCGAAATCTGCTTTTAAACCTGTTCATATGGAAATCTTAAAATACAACATTGAGTCTCTATACCGTATTCGATCAGCCACCAAGTCTTACATTTTAGCCTACTAGTCTCCCACAAGAGTTCCTCAGTGAGGTGCTCGCCTTACCTGTTTGTATTTCCACCATTGCGTAATGCTTCAGTTTACGGGTGTATCCAAAAAACGGGAGAGAAAAAATGTCACTCAATCCTTTACACCGACCATAAAACATAGAAAGTAGCTTGGTTTTATTTCAACTTCAAAATTAGCTGCTGGTCTTCTCGCGCAGAGGCCTATAGCTGTTGCATGGTACCTGGGTGTATTTCTGTGAGAGCAGATTGCCCCCTGTGTATTGCAGATGTGCAAGCTTTGAAGTTAGTCGCTATACGGCATTTGCAGGTGTTGATCATTGGTGAAATTGGCAAAGCCCCGTCCTCAACCACGGAGTTTTTAAAAGGACGGAAAGAGAGAATACCGGCTCCTTGTGCTCATGCTTTCTGACAACTTGGGGGATTTTATGCATCATCGTTTTAATAAGCACCGACAACATACCCGACCTTCTCCAATCCTGCCAGCTAAAGAGACAAACCTTACACCCCCACCCCTTGAGTTGCCCTGATCCCTGGCTTTACGGGCTTATAGCATTAAGAAAATTCTACTGCAATTTGGGATTAGGTCCAATACTCTTGCAACAATGGGACCTTGCTATTTGATATCTTGATACTTGTGTGCAATCGATCACTTCGGTTTTTACAGAATAGGCCTGTAGCCGTACAAAGTTTCAGCAAATGTCTGAGATTAGCCAGGAAATATATCCCTATTGTATTATTAGAATTCTGCTGGAAAACGCATTGGGCTTGTTTGGGCCTGACAAAACTGACAACTGAAATTGACTTCACTATTGGAATTTATCTTATTTTTACTTTAGTTATGACCACAGTCTACCACAAAAAAAATCGCACATAATTGTGAATTAATGTGAAAAGTAAACCTCTTGTCATTTGAAACGCTCTTGATTCCCTTCTACATTTTAGTTTGCCACTGTTAAACCCCTGTTTCGATTAGGCTATTCCAAAGATCAATTAACGTTTAAAAGGCCTTCGTTTAATATCATTTTTAGTTAACCGATGTTATTAACATTATTTTAATATTAGTTCAGGATACATTATTGCTGCTCCGGCTACAGTTAGTTGGTTTTAAATTATGATCAACAAAACAGCTGCGGAGGACGATCCAATACAGACGGACGCCTCATGAAGGTTTCAGCAATTAATCCTGAATATGAAACCACTTTTTTCATTCTTTATGCACATTTTGTGTATTGCCAGAAAAAATTTTTTTTTAGGCTTTTCATACCACATGGTCTATTTCATCTCTGGTTTAATTCATTTCAAACTTTCTTTGAGAGGAGAGTGAGAGACTCGTTTAACTGAACTGCACTATTATTCTGAAATGGAAATCCAAGTGAGGATTATCTTATTCATTAATATTCATGAAAATATATTACACGGTTAAATCAGAGGCTCTTCACCACTTTTGAAAAGTATTCCACTGTTATTAAAAAAATCTCCAATTTGTATATAAACGACGGTGTATTCTCAAACAATTAGCCTATACAACCAAATTGACAACGTTGAAAGACACACAGGTCCAAATTGCATTAAATTGGCATGCAGTTTTTCTTGTTTTATTAATAATTCACGTGCGCTACTAGAAAATGTATTACTTTTTAATATGTTCAATAATTTTAAATAGCATACTTTGTTATTCATTGTAGCCTATATGGGTTCCATTTACCAGCTGGCTGAATTTTCATATTTGCCAGGTTGCTATGTGTGCATCAAACTTTGGGAAAATAGTTTATTCACGCGTTCTTTAGGAGACAAGTAAACACTATATCTCACTCAGTCTAGGTTAGCCTGCATGTTTAGTTTTTTTCTGCAAATGCAAAATGTTGGCTATTATGCAAATTAAATTAGCCATGTAACCTACCACTACATTTAAAGATTTCTACAATTTTATTTGATTTTTATCAACTATAACTTTTTCAATTGTGGGCTCACGTGGTATAGATTTATTTTAACGTTTGAAGGGGAGGGGTTTACTTGCAACCCTCGCAATTGACTGGTTACCTCTGTCGCCCATAGGGTGGAAGAGCGCTGCGATTGGACGATGTGGGCGGTTCTGCTTGTATCTTATGTTCATAGAAGGGCAGGGTAGGGAGAAGGTGATCAATCTCCATCCGTCAACATTGGCAATCACCTTACCACAGTGCAAGACGCAGAAGATAATGCAATTCATTTAATTTTGATTTTTTTTTCAGTCGAGAGAATTATTTCTCCAAAGCACCATTGGGTTCGATTTGGAAAATTGGTGCATTGATTTAAACTCCTTATTTGCAGTTAGTATATGTCTCCAGCATTTGTGTGCGCAATTTATGGTCATCTCGATTTCAAGAACATTTCTCCATGTGGATATTTTTGATGCACGGGATCTTCTTGGCTTGACTGCAAATAACGGAAATAAGAAAACGGGATCTCAAACGCAAGGTGAGCGTCTGCTAAAAGTTTTCATTGTATTATGTGTGTAGGCAATATCTTTCTCTTTGGTCTAAGCTTCTTTCCGCATTGCCATTCATCATTTTGTTCGTATTAATACATAGCTTCAATAGCTATTGAAATTATTTGAAAAAGACTAGTTTGTGTTTTACGGTGGCGTGTAGCCTACATTCGACTTATAAACTAGTATTGGCCTGGATGTGCTCTTTGAAAATGTTCCTATAAATTCTCTGTCGTAAATGGAAGCTAAGAAGCTATCAAAAGACATCTGAAAGTGATTTCCTAGTTGCTATTTGAGTTTTTATTGCCCGTTATTATCCTAAATGCTGGGGTTCTTTTGGTTTGGTTGTTTACTTATCCGAATGGGGAACAAAATCCGAGGCCTGTAAAATAATTCATACCGAAGTTGCCAAGACAAATTGAATACGCTTGTGTTCCGTGTGTTAATTTATTTTGGTTCTAATAACTTTTTCCTAATGGTCTCCCCGGAGCTCTTATCTGAATCGTAATAGGGTTAATTTGCAAAGAGTTTGGCCCATTTACATTCTTCCTGTAGTTATGGAAATACGGTAGGCTAAGTATTAACGCCTCTATAAAAATCCATCAGTTGGTCCGTGTCCACAGCATGGGCCCAAGTAGGTCTTTAGTGTCCAAATACATTGTAGCCGGACAATGACGTAAAAAACAAACCTATTCTTTTCAACCTTTACACAAAAATCACCTCCTCGAATTACTAAAATTGTTTACTATAATGCCATAATGATTTGACCTGTTGGTTTCGATTGGAAATCCTATATTTTCCTTAACTTGTTTGTATTCATCTACTTTTTGAGATGAATATGGTAATATGAGTGTTATAAAAATTTAATAACAAAAAAATATTCGAATTAGTCTTATTTTGTATAGCCTATTTCCTAAAATAAAAGATGTAATCAAATGTGTCACATTTTATCTCTGCTAATCTTCATTTATAGTCGGTTCGGCAGAATACACCCAAGAAGCTGTGGATATTATAAGCCTATAATAATTATTTCTAAAATATGTCATAAATAATTTTACTAATAGACCAAACATTTATAGGATAGGCCAAGGAGAGCTATTTGTGAAATAGTCTGACTTGATGTGTCAGAAATGTGGTTAAATGGCCTACAATACCTATGGAAATAATACGGCTGTTGATTGAATATGTGCGCCGGCATATTTAATTTATGCAAGCTTTTATGAAACTTGATTTATTTGTGTGCTCAATTATTATCTTTTAATTATAACGATCAAAGTCAATAATCTTATCTTGCAGGACTCTCCATGCACGAAAAATGCACGTAATGGTGAATGTAGGCTAATGTTTTTAACAGTACATGCAATGATCAAAACAAGGGCTCCAGAGGTTGCCCATAAGAAGTCATGCGTCAAATGGAATTAATTCACGACTGGCGACAGATTTCATCCGTAATTATTTCTTTACTGTAGTGATGGATCGCTGCAACTAGAGTTTATAATTGGATAGCGTTTAACCACGTTAACGCGTCATGTCATACTTTGTTTGAAACCTTTGTAAACGGCTAATCTTTGGATTTTTGAGGGGGGAATCAGCTTTTGATTCACTTTTGATACAGCGTGCATAAATGTTTAGGCCTTTTTAGGCTGTTGGAATATAGCAACCTTTTAAAATATAAAATATAAATTTCCTTTGATATTGACAGGCTATTTGGAAAGTATCAATTTAATGAACCATTTACCAAATTAGTTTACAGAACGCACCATACTACTTTAACTTGAAATGTATTAACAGGAATTAGCAAAAGCAGGCTATGTCTCCGGTTCTTCATGCGGTTTGCAGAATTGACCTTTTTATATGTAGGCCTACTAAAAGTCAAAATAAGCATAATAAATATACTTTTTTTTTTACAATGTAATCATTTCCTTTTGCAGGATTTCATCAAGGGACTACAACATCGGGGGAATCGAACTGTTTCACACGGACGTTGGTTTCCCCGTGTCCGTTTCTAGCATGATGTCATACCTCAAACAGGCCCCGTACGGAATGAACGGAATGGGGCTCAGCGGTACGGCTATGGACCTCCTGCACCCATCCGTGGGGTATCCCGGTAAGCAAAATACCCCAAACAATTCACAGCTGTCCCGAATTGGAATCACCTGAGCATTTTATTGAAGAGTTTGTGGTCCTTTTCTCATTAGGAAAAAAGTTGCAGGTTCGGTTTTGCATGAGTGATTTGTACCCATGGATTCTTGAATAATATAACTTGCAAAGTGCTCATTAGCTTAGTTCAGATTGAGTATCCCATATATATCCAAAATATAAGAAAAATCTAAACTTGACTTATATTGAAACTATAAAGCTATTTAGGAAATGTTTGAAAGAACGGACTGGAAGATATGCAAGTGAGAATCGTTTTCTATGCTCAACCTCATTTGATTTGATAAACAATGTTTTCTTTATGTTGTTTTATTATCAGATCGAAATGGCTTCGAAGAGTTTCCATTGACAGGTTTCTATTCCATTTCAGCGCATCCGAGGAAACAGCGGAGAGAGAGGACAACTTTTACGCGCACTCAGCTGGACATTCTGGAGTCCCTCTTTGGCAAGACGCGCTACCCAGACATTTTTATGCGGGAAGAGGTCGCACTGAAAATCAATTTGCCAGAGTCCAGAGTTCAGGTTTGTACAGGTTTTGTACAATTGCAATTATTTGTTTGCCTGTGTTTGTTTTAACGTTACTTGGGAACTTAAAGAACGGTGTAGTGCAAAACTGGACCCAAATAAGGCCCATTTCTGTACCATTAAATCAATACTTTTATTGGATTTTAATATGTTTTAAAAAAGCTGTTTATCTATTTGAGCAATATGAAATGCAGCCAAGCTGAACAAAACAATTAATTAAATGTAAAATAATAAAACAATGCAAAAAAATACATGTTTCTGAACAAAAATGGTGATTGTAGTTAAACTAATAAGTACAGCTCTGTTTTTTAAATATACAATTCATGTTCTGCTCTCACACTGAGGCCATCTTTAGAACTTATGAGCTCCCTTTTGAAACCGCGTGATAGCCTTTATGTAACCAGCTTTAGTACCCCTCTCACGGGCTTACTGCAATTATGGCAGCTTCCTCTAGAGTTTCACCGATTTAGCTGAGAAATGTGCAAAGTATGCAGGATAGGCAGCCAAGCTTGTGGAGAGGTAGCCTGGGAATTGAAGACGGACAGCATAACAGCTCCATGTCATTTCCAAGTATTTGCAATACCTAAATAAAACTGGGGGAAAATGTGGAGTAAATAAACGGTTGCTCTTATTGACACAGGAGAATATATAAAACTGCTCATTTAACTGGGCCTTTAAATTAGTAGTTAATGAGTGGCACTCGCCTAAATAATACACAACAAAGTACTCTCAGGCAGAACTAGCATTTCATTGTATTGCAAGTTGGCTTGACTAGTTTGACAAGTGCTTATTTGAGCAATGTTTTACAAACTTGTTTGGACTGATTTTGAAGTAGGACACGCGTGCCGTATTTTAAGGGTGACCTTTTGCCTCATTGCGCAGGTGTGGTTCAAGAACCGTAGAGCTAAGTGCCGCCAGCAGGCCCAGAGCGGAAACAGTGCCAAAGTCCGTCCCGCCAAAAAGAAGTCTTCTCCAACCAGGGAAAGTACAGGCTCCGAGAGCAGCGGCCAGTTTACCCCTCCGGCAGTGTCCAGCGCTGGTACCTCTTCCTCCTCTTCATCCGCCTCGTCTTGTGTCTCCCACCCTTCCGGACACGGAGGCCCTGGTCTGAGCAGCACTTCTACTTCGGTCACCGCCCCGGTGTCGTCCATCTGGAGCCCGGCACCGATCTCCCCAGCCCCCGCGCCGTCGGCAGTCCCGGACCCAGCTCCCCCCGCCAGCGCCTCCTGCATGCAGAGGTCGGTGTCGGGCACTGGAGGCACGCCCTCCTACCCGGTGTCCTACAGCCAGACGGCGGCGGCCTACGGGCAGGGCTACCCGGCCTCGGCGGCAGCGGGATCCTACTTTGGAGGGGTGGAGTGCAGTTCGTACCTGGCCCCCATGCACTCCCACCACCACCCCCACCACCCGCACCAGCTCGGCCCCATGACCAGCTCCTCCATGTCCGGTCACCCGCACCACCACATAGGTCAGACGTCGGGGCACCACCACCACCACCACCCCCACCCCCACCAGGCCTACAGCGGGGCCGGTCTGGCCTTCAACTCTTCAGACTGTCTGGATTACAAAGAACAAACGGCCTCCTCGTGGAAACTCAACTTCAACACCGCCGACTGCTTGGACTACAAAGACCAGGCGTCCTCCTGGCGGTTCCAAGTCTTGTGACTCCGCCCTCCCCTTTTCAAAGAGGTTTTTTTTTTGTGTGTTTTGTTAAAGGTTTTTTTTTCTTTTTCTTCGAAGCATTGACAAGTTAACTAACAGTAGAGACGATGATCAAACTTTTTTTTAAGTTAATGTTTGGGAAATTATATTAATGCACAGATTAAAAAACTGTCCAGGGGGATTCTTTGACCATTTTATGAACCTGCTTAGAACAAGCTTGTATTGGATCCAGTCACCCAATTCTTTGGGATATCAAGGAATATTTTTCTACACATGGACTCCAACAAGCTAAGAGTATGTAGTTTTGCGTCAAAATTCCAGGATGGAACCAGATCCGTGTTATGGATTTTCCTTAAATATTCCCGATTACAACCAACTGAGGACAAACATTCATCATGGGATTTGTTTGAAGGAAAATAATATTGTATTTGATTTATATGTATTTGATATAGCCCTACCAATTAGACACCATTTAAATTAAAAATTGAAGATGCTGCTATCGTTTTCAATTTGCTCATATTCAAATGTTAATTCCAACTTGAATATTGTCCATTGTCTGGACATTAGTGTTGTATTTTGGTTAAATTGCAGCACTTGTTTATAAGGTCCATGATTTTGCTATTGTTCTTAAATGGAAAATGTGAATTAGACACGCAATGTCAGTATTCCAATGAAATTTTAAATGTACATTCGTGTCTTTATAATAAAGATTCTTAAAAAATAACATGGTTGGTTTCTCCATTGCAAACCACATACCTCTCCGAATGGTGTGGCATCTGGCTAGTTTCTTTTACTATCAGAATAGGTCCATCCAAATTGGTGCCACTTTAGAACCATTTAAATCAATACTCAATGTTTTGCACAATCATGTGACATATCTGCTATTATATGTTTATTCAAATTTTTTGTTCATACACTGACCCTTTTTTTTTCTTCTTTAATCTCAGAGATTTTGGCACCATAAAAATACCTTTTGTTCTTGGTGTACTCATTTTTGGGATTCAAGTGTCATGATTGTACAAAACACATGCAGAGTCTGAATTATGATATGATCTTTATATAGGTGAGAGGAGTTTTCATTTTTATATAATTGGTAGATAATCAAAATTACAGAACACATGTTGTTACAAACTTGTAGATGACAAATGGTTGTTATTTTGATGAAACTTTCAGTAAATAAATAAGTTATCTTTAGATTATGCCATTTTATAGTAGGAATTGGGTATTCATTTACATTGAGTTTGAGGACTCAAATAGTACAAAAATGTAGGCCTGCACATGCTAGTTGCAATACACTATAGTTGTATTCGCTGGAAGTTAGATATTTGATGTGGACATTATTTACAGAATGCATGAGAGCATTCTGGTTTTACATTTGTTGGTTTTTGAGAGTAAAATTGTGGTGTATTTCCCAAGATAAATGTCTTTATATTCCTCAATCACGCATCAATCTCCATAATGCATTCTCAGATGTATATGATGTTAACACTCCAAATGATGTTTGTTTATTTTGGGCCCCGTGATTTAATGTGTCTTTGTGTGTATTTTGGCTGCATAAATGTCTGGTTCAAAACTTTTAATGTGTAGACTAAATACATAAATACGCAAATAATAATATTTTCATAGCTATTTAGAAAACAAGCTTATGTTGTATCTGCAATTCCAACACAAATTAGGAAACTCTGAAAATAATCCCTCCAGCCTAAGATGTGTTCTCCTTGGACACACGCTCAATAAGTAAACTTCAGAGAGGTTCAATCAAAAAAGTCAGGTTAGCAAACATGTATCCAGGCATGCCGAGCGTTTATTTTTGCATGTTGACAGCAATGTATAATTGTGTTGATCCAAGACACAAAAAAGGGGACAAATCACGATTTTAATTAACAGAAATCCGAGCACTTGCGATGTTCCACACCACAGTGGAACAGCTGGACAAACAGGTTTGGGCAAACATAGTGGCCAGCAGGAGTAGTCGACACGATGTGTGTTTGCCTGGCTGTGTCCCGCTGGGCAATGCCAGTATGCTGCCACCAATCTACCCCCCCCCCCACACACACACACACACTCCCTCCTTCCATGCAAATACGCCTAGATTTACGACATTTGCATCCAACAAGAAAGAAGTACTAATCTCTGGGTCCATGTTGAAGGAATCAAGGCAGCTTGTTTTACTGACAGGTCCATATCCTGATCCTGTTTGGACGTCCTGTCACTACAGCATTCAACTGCTCCTTTGTGTCTGGGAAGTATTTTTTGGATCTGAAAACAAGGAAAGGAAAGTGTGCTGTTCTGTCTTTACTGACAAAAAGCTTTGTCCTTTAACATCTCAACTCATGTTGTCCTGACTGATAGAGTTTGATCAAACGTAAGGTTTGCTTTGATTTTATTCTAAATAGGAAGACTTTTACTTTACTTAACTACTTGTTTGGAACTGAGGTCACTGTCTGACTATTTGGGCCATTAACATTAAAGATCGATCTACCATTTTAGGGCCGGTTTCACAGACACGGATTAAGCCTAGTCTAGGACTAAAACAACCAACTCATCATTTTCTATTGAACTTGATTTTTTAGTCATAGACTAGGCTTAATCCGTGTCTGCGAAACCGGCCCTAAATGTTTACAGATCCAAAAACAACTAACAACAGGGTGCGGTTTTTAACTTGGGTCGATATAGTTGACATCGCTTTAAAGAGGATTTCCTCATCCAGCCTTGTCTTCCCTCTTGGTAACCTGTGAGATAGACGCAGCTACTCTAAAGTGGACACAGAGTCCCCTACCTAATAAAACCAGGTGAAACTCCATCCGTAGTGGCCTAACTCGATCTCTGCGTAAATAATTCACTGAGCTTGTGACAGCCTACGGCGAACCAACCTACTTCTTTGATGACCTTAGAACCTGGCAGTGACCTAGCTGCTCCTAGTCGGGACTTCTGTCCGCCAGCTGAATCATGACAGAGATGTTGTTGGTTGTTGTGAGTGTAAATCACGGGAGATGCGTAGATAGATGGCTGGATATACAAGCCGGTCCTGGACTCGACTTTTGCTGGAGCCTGCCTGGATGTGCGAGGTTAGGAGTTTTAAGAATATTGCATAGGTTCCTTTGGGTCAGACAAGCACAACCAAGCACAGCAGAATTTGATTTGATCCCAGGTCTGATAAAGGTTGTAGCTATTATCAACTGTGTAGAGGCACAGTAGAAGACAATCAACACAGGCCATCTGATTGCGGGCCTATAAACAGCAGCTGAACCTGAGTCTGAAAATTCATGTAATAAGTTAGCAAATAGATCAAATGACGCAACTTGCTCATTCCTAGGTTGAGGAATATTTTCAGCGCGTTGTGTTAATTTTGCTATAGCTAGGTTACTAGGTAGGAGAAGGCTCAAAGAGTTTTGCCTTGACTCCAGAAAATCATTTCGCAAATGTTCACTTATGTTTTCTTGGCTTTCTGTCAACTACCCTGTTGACCTCCACTATAGCATGAGACTGACAAACACCTCAAAGATCCTCAGCCACACTCTAAACTCATGTATATTGTTCTCAGCGAAAAGCACAAAATGGAGGCCCCGTGTCCAAACAACATAGCAGCAGAACTAGTGCAAGTACCACAGAGGGGAAATAAGCCAAATAATAGCTTCTGATATTGAGGACTTTGTCACTTCCAGCATATAGCTTCTTTGTATATATTTTCAAATGGAAATCCCCTTAGCATGGCGGGTAAATAGATTACGATACAGTGAGGGATTAAGGATCGCCTTGCGCCGCTGTCTCGCTAATCCCAAGTGCAGACTGTCAACGGCCCATGACATGTCCGGGACGGGACTCCTTCTCATACAAAATGGCTCCTTCCTCGGCTACTTAAAAAGCAAATCTGGGGCGTTCCCGTCATGAATATTCCCCCGCTCATTATTTTATCAAGAGGAGTTGAGGACAGTCCACAACAGAAACAATCATCAAAAGGACATTTAGAAAGAGATACCAAATGACAGTGTAAAATACTTTCTTTCCCATGTGTAGTTTTGGGTACCTTTATATTAACTTTGTTCATATGCAAATCCATTTAGTGTACTTAAATATAGTACGTGACACCATGGTGCACATACATACCATTGTCAGTTCAAATATGGTGTATTTCAATGAATTTTGTTCACATAGAAAAAAGTTCAATGGATCAAAACAAAATAAGCATATCATGAAGGGAATCTTGACATAGAAGCACTGCTTCCAAGTACCTTTTCCAGCACAGTATCTGCGAGCTAAAGCAGGGCCTCTACTTGAAACAAACGGCAATTGGGGAATCTCTTTGTCGGGCCATGCCTAAGCCTAATCTAATGATTCAGATGACTGGGGGCCGTACTTAGTTGGATGGCCAGTGGCTCGGTTCAAACAAACCCATACGGGTGGAAGTTTCCCAAGGATTAACACTTAGGAATAGGAAGAAAAAAAGTTTCAATACTTCCAGGCAACCCCCATTAGTTTTAGTCTTGGAGTGCCAGATGAAATGTGAGCGCTTGATATTTGCTGAGCTGTGCTTGAAGTCAGGTTTATTACAAATAGAAAATAGGCCTTCTCCTACACTTATGGAGCACATTAAACCCCAAAAAAAGCTTTGTACTGGTTAAAGGAATCCTGAATTAGCTTATAGCTAATTCTTTGGCTTCTTCCCAACCAGCTATCTTAAGATGAATGTACTAAATTTAAGTCTCTGGATATGAGTGCTAAATGACTAAAGAACTGCAAAATGATTAAAATGTAAATATATATATATATTTCTCCCTTTGAGCCTTTTTAGAGTTATAAAAGAGAGAGCAAATAAATGTAGTTTCTGAATCCACATCGTCTTGTTCCTATGTGGCGCAACATCGCTTTGAAGGCACTCCACTAATTGAGGCAAAAAGACAAATCTCTATTTGTTTGTAGTTGGCTTTGTCGTCGGCTGTTGTGCGGCATGTCTCCACATGCCTGCGTCATGTGTGCGTCTGCAGCTCTGAAGAGCCCTTCGGTGGTGCTGTCACCTTCTGATTGACAGGCCAGCGCAACACTAGAAACCTGGGATTAAGGTTGGCCAAGCATAAACAAACACTGCTGTTTTACAGGCTGGCCTGGTACCCAAAGGCGCCAACCGACGTGTCCAGGAGACTTTTGACTACTGTTGTACGGCACTAGTCTTTTGACTACTGTTGTACGGCATGATCTCCTTTTTTATTTATTGGTTTGTCATTTGGCAAACGCTCTTGTACAGTGCAACATAATATGGTGAGTGCATACATGACAGCCAATAGTAATTAGCATTCAACCAGAGTTTGAATTAGGGCTTTGCCTAGCGGCCAAACCTTACAATGGGTACACTCCCTTTAGATGTCACTGCAGAGATTTGATTTACTTTTAAAATATTGGCAAATAATTTTGTTGCTTGTCAGTGGATATTGCTGTTGCTTGTCAGTGGATATTATTTCAGTGCATTTTCTTAAGTTAGCTACTTTGAACTTTGAAAGCAGTATGGTCAATGTCACTCATTAGTTTAAAGCAAAGCTTCACCTAAAAAAACATTATTTTTCACTAGTCCACTGTACAAACAAATAGAGCTGGTATGATGTAACAAGAGTAGGATGCGTTTCACACCACCTGCATATCAGAATGTTTATGGAAGTTCTATATCTTATACATGTGGTTGTTGATACATAGAATGTTTTATTTCACATCATACTGGCGATATATCTGTGCTTTGAATAGGTCTTGAACATTTGATTGCTGATACGCAAAACACTTTGGGACCGTATTTGGAGTGGACTAATGAAACCAGTAGAAAAATATCCTTTTTGGCTGAATTTTAACTCAAAGTTACAGTTTGATGATGGTCTTTTCTGGTGACCCTTGACCTTGGGACAGTTACAAGCAAATTTTGTTTTTTTAAGCAATGGATGTTTCATTCTGAATCTGCAAATTTGGTGAAAATATCTTGTGATTAAACTAGAACCTTTCCTTGTACTGAGATTATGTCATTGCCAATATGTTGATATGAGAGCGAAAGAAACCGGGGGGGAGGGGGGGGCAGTAAAAGAGAAGAGGAAGAAGAAGAGAATGTTTAGATTGAGATTCTGACCATTTACAATGGATAACAAACGATAATGCCGTTCATGAGAGGATCAGATATGACTGCTCTTATTCACAAATGTAACACAGGATATGCACTAATCGTATTTATTTAAGAGCTTTAAAGGCTCACAATGAGGGCTTTAGCCTAAGGAGAAATCTGCTCTTATCATTAGTTTATAGAGTGAAGGCCGATTAAGAGGAAATTATAAAACAAAGAATTAAGTCTGGGAGCCCAATCTAGATGAGATCTCGGTCAAATAGAATCAATTTTAAAAAGTGCACTGACATATGGACTTCACCCCGGGAGATGCTAATGCACAGAGAGATAGAAGCACACAAACACCCTGGAACACACACACATCACATGCAAGCGCACACATACACACACTAAAACACACACACGAATCCGCCTAACCAAGGGCGAATGCCCTTAACTCAGCGATACACCCTTCGTGCGCCGCGGCTTCATTCTGAAGGTGGTTAAAATATGCCCTTAGGTACAAATCTCCATTAAGCATAAAAAACATCTGTAATTACATTCTGCATCCCATCGGTAGCTCTTCAACGGGCCGCGCCGCTAATTGAACATTATCCGCCTGTCATCATCAAAGAGGCATTAGGACAATGGAATGTCATCGTCGTTATTGAAAACGCCTCAAACGAACGAGCGAACCATCCCTCCCACGCCGAACCCTCCCTCCCACCTCCACCTTCCGCTCACGCCCGGCGAACGCAGTTTCCCTTGACTTGGACAGAAAAGAACAGCCCTTCGGATTCATCCCGTTGTTTCTGGGAAAACAATGGAACCGGATCCGGGGGCTGGTCATTCTTTGGTAGCCCGGCGCCAAGGCCCAAATCCTCGGCTGTACCTACCCCGACCCTGTCATGGTATTGTAGGGGTGTGTCCGGTGGAGGCGGGGGGCTAGATCTGAAAGAGAAAGAATGGGGTCGACCCCACCCCACCCTGCCACCTTACCACCCCATTCTGTCCCCCTTCGGGTCAGTTAATTTACCCTCAGTGGCTAATTAAAGGAGGGGGGGGTGGTGGTGGTCCTCTGGGTGAAACGTCAGTGCCACCCCCTCGGCTCCCCCTCGCCCCTGTCGCCACCCCCCTTTTGTTTTCTTAAAAGTGACCGCGGGAGTGGTAATAATTTGTCACTCTCTGTTCTTTCTCTCCCCCCGGTCACTCTCCCTGTCCTCTCATGTCTCTTAAGTGATCGGGATGGGGTCCTTTTAAGGCCTCCCTCCTCCCTGTCCCGTGTCTTTCTGTTCTATTCTCTCATTCTCTTCCCTCCTATTCTCTCTTCTTTCATGGTCCAGGGCCCCTAGCCCCGCCTTTTCAATTTGGCCTGGCCTGCAGTGGCCCTTGGAAGGGGAGTGGACCGGAACTGTTGCTATCTTTGCGAGGTTCTGTGATGTACTGGCTGGTTTGTTAGGGTAGGGATGGGGGGGAGGCAATCAGAAACAATGTGGACTGTTGACGGCTCCAAAAGGGGGCCATGAGAGCCCCGGCAGCTGGAAACGTTGCACGTCTGTCACCTCAGAGCTACCTATAAAAATTGTCTGTACGAAACAGAGAACTTTCACAAATATTGCCTATATTGGAATTCTATTCTCCACTCAATGTGCCTGCTTCTGCCGTAGTCGGGCATTTCTCGGATGCTTTCTGGCTGCTTAAGGCGATGTGGGCTAGGCAATGTAGCCAGCCAGTGGCAGCGCTGCCAAAAGTGGTATTAAGTCAGTTGCCAAACTGGATAAGGTACTGGATTCTCTTTCTCCTCCTGGTTCTGTTATCCCCCTGGACCAGATCCTGTAGCCCCTTGAGGGGGGCTTGAAGGGGGTGGTGGTGGGGGGGGTGGCTGGGCCAGGTGGCAGGGTGCTGACAGAGAACCGCAGAGAGCCAGACCTTTGCCAGGTCTCCCCTACCCTCCCGGCCCCCTGACACCGACTGGAAGCCAAGGGCTCACGTCGAGACACACCTGCCCCAGAAATGCTTCTCCGTCTCGGGGTTGCCAGCTGCAGCTGGCCCGGTCTGGATCCCGGGGTATTGCACCATGGTGGTGGTGGCTATTCAGCGTCACAGGATGCGCCAACTGGCTGTCACACACTCAGGCCACCGGACGCCGTTGGACGGGGATCTTGATGTCAGTACTTAGTGATATCAATAGCCTCATATTAACCTCATTTGTATATCAACCCAAAAGTGATCTTTTTTTTGTTCGTAACTACTTACGTGTGCCTGGTTGTTTCATGCAAATGCAGTAACGCTGAGGAAATCCGATGAATATGTATGGATTGACCGAACGGTACTGCATTTATCGAAATCCCCACATTTTCTCGTGGGTAAATTGATGCATTTAATTTTCTCCTTTTTCATGTTCTTTGTCTCCTAGTTTTGAGTTTGCGTATTAGACCAGCACTGTTCTACTCCCATGGGAGTGCATTTTGGTTCTTTGGTAAGGGCCATCGGACCCCAAAATGCACTTCCCCCATACTTTTTTTTATTAACATTATTACTTCTTCCACCCAAGAATGATTTGGAATTTAAATTCCTCTATAATTGGGCCTATATTTTAGCTGTCTGCCATGGCTGTGCTGCTTATCAGTGAGGGGTAAGAATTAAGACCACATAGGGAAACTAAATAACATTTTTTAAAAGCCGGGAGACTTAAGTAGAAAATTGGCTTAGCATGCAGATAGCAAACTCAACAATAGGAACACATATATGGAGCTCAGGACTGATTGAAGTCCCTGTCTTTCCGATGAAAAAAGTGTTTGATATTTCTCCACGGCTCTTACATAAACTGCTAACTTGATTTCACACCGTCGGATCTGAGTGTGACAACAAACACTTTAATTAGGAGCGAGATGCAGGACGGGGACTTTAATGTTCCTGAAGTGAACGAAGAAGGTGATAGACTAATAAATCCGCAGCGCACTCCAGACGGTCTAAATATACAGCTAGAATGCTGCCAAAATATAGATTTTTTTCTTCTTGCTCTACCCCACTTATGTATTATTTTCCCTGTCTCTCTCTCTCTCTCTCTCTCTCTCTCTCTCTCTTCCTCTCTCTCCTCCTCAGCCTGGGCTATGTATATTTTTGCATAGATTTAATGGCACACTGATATCTCACCCAAACCCATGTGTTAATTTGCATTGTGCATATTTTTCCAGTGTGCCTGTAATTAGTAGGTTGGAGATTTGGGAATACGGGTATGTATGGCCTCTTTCCATTTGGGAACGTACCTGTCGGTTTACGTAATTCCTCCACTAAAACCTGAGTGACATTTGCAGCCCTTTGAGAACCTCACATCTCCGCAATCAAAGATTAGCCCCTTTCAAAGGGAATCCATACCCAAGTAGTTGTTTTTATGCCGATAAAAAGGAAAGAAAGAGACAGAGAAAAAGAAAAGAATGAAAGCATGAAAAGAGCAACGGACGGACACCTGAAAACCCAGATTCCACCCACATCAGCCGCCACGAACAGCCGATCACGAAACACGATAAACCTCCCAATGAACGTGCTAATCAAGACTTCTTTTCTTTTTCCGACCCAGAATTGCCCAACTCCCAATCCCTCTCACCCAGTTCGGGTTTATTGGTCAGCAAATAATCAAAGCAGTTTTTCTTTAGGGGATTAGGGAAGGGGCTGAGCTTAGCCCGCTGGACCAAACACTAGTGGGAGGCCAGGGGGTCCCCTTATCAGGGCCCGGCTTCTGGAGCCAGCCTCGCTACAGGACAGATTGCTTTCATATTCCCTCTGTCTGGTGAAACAACAAAGGCCTGACAGGGGCCGGCAATAATGCCCCGACGTCTGATGGGACGTTAAGGATCCGCTAGTCCGGGCCCCGGCGATGCCTTTATGTCTTTATGTATTCATCAGGAGGATGAGTCTATGAGATCACCCCCACACCATCGCTTCTATTAAACGGGGGTTAATTTCTTCAGCTCGGCTCCTTCGTTTCCTCTGCTCAATGGGAACAGCCCAGGTTGATTCCAGGCATATGAATATAGGTGGTCTGAGAAGAAGGGCTTTTTTTTTCTTCAACTTCCTCTCTCTTCAGTGACAGCCCAGGTCCAGGTCAAGCCTGCGGCTACAGATACCTACGTTCCCGTTCTATTGAAAAAAAACAGGGTTTCCTTTCTTAGCCTTTGCTCAAACTTCTCTCGAATGCCAACCGCCCAGCTCGGGCCCATGTAAATGGTATACGACCCGGAGCGTATGTGACGGGTATATTACAGTCTGACGAAGGAGAGTGTCCTTCACCTCTATAAGCTCCATGAGACAGGCTTGACCCCAGCCTTCACCTGGCCTCCGTCTCGCTCTGTCATCATTACCCTCATAACCATAACCCTGAGTCCTCGTCTAGAGGGAGTGACGAGGGGAGGCCCCTCAAACCCTGGATGTGTGGGAGTCCAGAGATCGTCACCGCTTCCCATATGGCTCATGAATGTATACATTCTATATTATGTGTACATAATATAGGACTCTATCTGGATCGCATGTAAAATGACGTGGGGCCTGGCGTCTTTAAGCGACTCAGACAAGGCCGTTGATGACTGCAAGCCAGCATGCGAGGCTTGACTACTCTTACAATAGCCATGTGAAATCGTGTGGCTCGCGCAGCGAGAAACCCTTGCGGAAACATCACACCGCAACAAGGACTCGAACTCTCTCAGTCCACGATGTGATTAGACTCAAGTCTAGCGCCAAAACGAGACGGAAAGGTAATCTGGTAGCCCGGCACGGCCGTGTTGAGAACCAGCGTTGGACGATGAGGCGGGAAGGCTGCAGTGAGTGTGACTGGGAGTGGCTTAAGACTGGGGCCAATCGAGACAATAGAGACCTCTGTGTGTTAAGGGGTTGTTGTCATACTACAGCACTGTGCAGACGACATGGCGTAACACAGTGTTAGTACAAATACTTTTCATGTAATCTATTCCTGTACAATATATGCAAGCATGTGATGCCACACTTAACTGATGATGTTGTTAGGGAATGGGGCCAAATAGAGGGTCATTGTGGGACTTGATGGGAGCACCTGTTCAGGACCATTGGTTTTTATAGTTGATGCGAGTGCCATGAACTCCCTCTAGTGGTAGCTATGAATCTTCAGTTCTTGCCGCTTTTGTTTCTTATTTCGTTTCTTTGACCTGTCCGGCTTTTCTTGTGGGTCATCATTCCTGTATTCACAGCTGTATTGAGTCAGTGTGTGTCAGGAGCATGCTACCTGGATCCAAATGGTATTGGAACTCTGGATTTAAGGGTCTCTGGTCATTCAGTTCCTCTTTTGCGCCCTTTCCCATTGTATATGGCTGACTAGGTCAGATTGTTTTGAAGGGGGCGTATCTAGAAATGCATGATCTATTACCTTAATGACACTCAGAGAAAAGAAACGCTGTAGTCAGAGTGTAGTATAACTTCAGTAAAACTGCAGTATGACTGTAGTTAAGGTGCAGCAGCACAGAATTCTGTTCTGCTATTACTTCATCCATTTGATTTTACTGCAGTTTCAAGACTGCAATATTTTTAAACGGCACTGCTGCAGTGATATTCATAATCAGGCTATGCGAAATATTCAGTCAATCAGATGTTGTCTTTGCTATTGCTGTGGCATAATAGATCGCTACCGCTTATGTCTCAACGACTTTTTTCCTGATTTGGGAGCCAGCCATTTCAATGCCCGTTCACACAGTCAATCCTCCTGAGGGCAGGAAAACAATATCCCACTGTGAATCCCACTGGGACGTGGGCTAACCACTGAATGTCAGAATAAGGGGAACCAAGTAGGGGTGCTGTTTTGTTTCTAATGACACGGCATCATCTTCATCTGTCAAGAAGGGAGCACTTAGCCTGATTCCACATCTGTTTGTGGTGTCTCGTCAACTCCTGTGATCATTGTCACATCAACGGCACAAAGATTTCTGGGACCAGGCTAGGGAACATTGGGGAAACGACCAAGGATTCTATCGTATCTTCATTAGCCAGTTGGCATGTGTTTAACAGGTTATGTTTGCGTTAAACTCGCCCCAGTCTCAATTGCTACAGGAGCCTGATAACACTGTGCTTCAAAGTGGAACTTGAAAGTGGTGTGGTTTAAAGGCAGCAGAGGGAGCAAGCCGCCTTTAAAGCCCAACACTAAATATCACAAAAATAAATATTCTATCACACTGTGACAGAATTCTATTCTATTCAGTGTGACAAAATTTATTCTGAATCCAGCCATGTAAAGTGTACAGTAAATGGGCAATTGAATATTATTTTTTTAAAGCAATATTTAGCATTATTGTTTTTACAGTACATTTCTACATGTTCAGTTTGGCAAAATATCACTATTATATAGCATCATCTATATTTACATTTTTGGCATGTTAAATGGAGAAAATGTAATACAGTTTAATAAAAGTATTATAAATTGGTGTTTAGAAACAAAACTAAATCATTAACTCAAGCATACAAGAGTTTGTGATGGTAATATTATATATTGTATAAATATTTACTTAGGAAGAAACAGTTTATTTTGAATACATTCGTTCACAAATTTAAAAAATGTGATCTCATTTACTAATTTCAAAATGTTTACTTTCATTTCAGTTATAAAAGTGTTTTCACCTTTAAACCATGTCCATTGCTCATATTGGATGTGTCCATTCCAAACTCACTTCCTAGTTTACATCTAAACTGTTCTGGTGCATTTTTTAGGTAATTGACATTTTTTCACAAATTTTCCCCAAATAATTTTTTGATGTCCAATTCGCGATTACGGCCTTAACACAGTGGGTCTGGGACGGCTGAAGATCAAGACGTGTCCTCTGACGCACATCTTACCGAGCCATTCGGTTTCTTTATCGCACTGCTCACCCATCCAGGACGTTTTTGCCAACACACATGCACCGGAGGAAAACTCATTACCAGAGTGCCGTCTTCATCCCCGATTATGAGACACATTCATCATGGTGCAGACATTGATGGACAGAGACTGAAGACGTTTGCCCCAGCCTCTCTTTCATCAGAACAAATACCCAGGTCAAACATCAAAACAACAAGGCAGAGAGACACATTGTACCCAGCTGCCACTCTCCCCATTAATTACTGTCTGCATACAGCCCCAAGCTCAGAAAACTGTCCCTCTCTCAGATCACAACAAATATGTCATGCAGGGCGGTCGGTAGATGAAGAAACTCAGGTTAAAAAAAGTTGACGCGCACAAGTGGCTGTCCCCGGCCCCTTTGATCTAGTTGACCTTTACATTTGGCATGGGTGGATACCTAGCTAGTACCATAGAAATAAACACGAAAAGAGTGGTTCTCGAATCTGTTCTATTGATTTTGTGTCTATGGCTAACACATCGCTTTGTGGTTGGGTCTATAGCATTTCTTTGGGGCTTCATCATTACTGTTGGTTCTCCTGAAATACTTAATATAGTGTATATACTGTGCTGTGCTTTCCAAAGCTTGCCATATACTCTTTTGCTCTACAGCAGAGGGGAAAAAATCTGACATCTAACCCCAATTTGCGTCACACTAATTCAAAGTCTAAAGTTACCGTGCTTTCTTGCATTCTCTCTCATTCTGCCTCGTACATTCTCTCTCTCAACTTCTCTTCCCTCACTTTTTCTCAGAGCCCTCCGGGTAGCCGCCCATTGAGAGAGGAGAAGAAAGGCGAAATAAAGGGGAGAAAGTAAGGGCTGAGGAGGAGTGCAGGGGACACAATGCTCTCTGGAGGAGACTGTCCCGGCGGAGCAGCTCTCCCATTGACGAGGATACAGGGACAGAGTGGCGCCAGAGCTTAGGGCGGACACGTACACAATCACACGGGGCAAGGAGAGAGAGAGAGAGAGGGAGAGAGAGAGATAGGGAATGTGTGTGACAGATTAGAGATCAAAGACTAAAGCAAGCTAAAAGGAATACATTACCGTGTGTCTGTGTGTGTGTGTGTGTGTGTGCGTGTGTGTTTGCGCATGTATGAACGCCCTTGTGTGTGCACGTACCCGCCACCTGTGTAAGTGTGTGTGCGAGTGGTCCTCAGATTCACGGCGTTGCTTACAACGGTCGCCAACCCAAACCCTGGATCAGCAGGCGAGTAAGGCGGGGTCAGGGTTAGGTGCGTGAGAGTTCAACGCACGGGTGTCAGTCTGTCCGTCATTCACGCGGCCGGGCCGCCGTCAGCTTCGAGCCTGGCCGCGGGACTTTTCAGTGGACGGGCATGAAGTGACACGACGGCATGGGTGTGCGAGACCGCCGGCCGTCTTAAGAGGTCACATAGGACACATTCCCCACCCCTCCGCTGTTGGCCCTCAGGACACACGCAGGGTTGAAAAGTTCACCCGAGGACAAAGAGTAAGGAAGCCGGTCTGGCAAATATGAGAAGATGACACAGGAGAGGATTAGTGTGACCAGGTGACAGAGGAGAAAAAAACAAGACGAGCACAAAACCCTGCCCTGGGATAAGTGGTTTACAGAGAGAACTGAGATGATTTAGCTATGTTTTTTTTGTGTGTGAATGTTATTCTAATTTGTGAAAAAAAAAAGGGTCGAGGCTCATTGTTGACAGTCACTAGTAGAGACAGTTGATAATGCCAAGACTAACAGCAATGGTGTTTGAGTAATGGTTTTTTAATGCTTAATAACACAACAACATCATTCAACTCATTGTTTATTCCAGTTTCAATTTCTTAGGCGATTGAGGGAGAAACGGATGTTTATTTTTTCATGGGTTATTCTGTCTTCCATCCTGAGGTGACTGAAAACATTCTCGAGGGTCAAGCATTGGCCTCAACTTACCCAGACACCTTTCCACTGGTCCTTACGCCCCAGATGACAACGAGCCACTGATCAGGGCAGACAGAGCCTAAATTCTTCACATTGTTTCGTTGATCTCATGGCTTGTCTGTCAAAGAAGAAGCTCTCCAGAGAGAAACGCGTTTGTTCTAGAAGCTGGATATTGCCTTATTTCAATCCAATCATTATAACCATTATATGTTATAGACAACAAGCCCTTTGGCTGGAAACCAGCACTTAAGGGCACTTTCTATCAGCAGTGTTCCAGGCAGATGGTGAAACGAGTGTGATTGGCAGAACGGAAGAGGAAGGCAGGGCGACTGACTGAGAGGACACTGTTGCCAAGGAGGCGAGGGTTGGGGGAGTTGAGGGGGGTGATCACTCGTAATTATCCGAAAGGGACGTTGCCAAGCGTTGGCGCCGTGCCAGGCCCCGAAATCGAGTGACAGGTTGCCAGCTTGGTGGAGAAAGAGCCAATGGATGCCCTCTTTGGGTTTCACATGACAAATGCCAAGTGACTAATGCTTTCGGTAAATTGGGGGATATCGCTGACGCGCCATCAAACACACACCAATGGATTGCCCACCAGTCGTCGTCGCACGCGTTTCAAAACAGCCGTTGAGCAACAACACCCGTCCCAGACCAGACCGATACCGACCATATCTGGCGGTTGTGAGGCTTTCCTATCAGTCCGATCTGAATGGCCCCACACTTTTTAATCCTTGGTTTAGATTAGTTTCCCGCACCAATCTCTCAAATCCCTCTTGGAATGTTTCTGGGCTGCATGTTACTCTCATAGAGATATGGATCGACTGTTAGAGCGATGGGGCGATTGATTGGTCATTGACGGCAGTCACCTCATGGAGTCAGTTGCAAAACTAAACAAAGCCAGCCTCCATGTTGCATGAGAGATACTGCAGGTGTGGTGCGATTATCAGAGGAGGCACTGAAATGGCGGATCAGTGTTGGGTTCATAGGGGCGAAGAAGGGCGGTAGTAGACATTGGCTGGCCTGTCCTTGTTGCTGGCCTTAAAGAATCACTTTCTTTCACATAGGTATGGGAGATGGGATGTAGATATCCTGATGAGATCACCGACTCTGGGTTCAACTGTGTGTCAGGTGAAACTCCCACAATGCTCCCAGTTTTCACAGTACACACAGACACGGCACTCAGATCCAGTCTTCGCCCACTTTTGTTGTCTTTCAAGTCGTCTCTTGTGTTGGTGTGGCTTTTTGAGGCCTGCACATATTTATAATCCCCTCATAACAGAGACACAGAAGACATAACAAACAACTGTCACCCGTCAACCGTCACTTGACGCCAGTAGCGCCCTTAAATCAGTCATCGTTTGGATTTACTCTGAAACGACCATGTTGGGTCCATATAAGTTCAACTGGCGAGCGATGAAAGCTACAGCTAGTATCCAAGCTCACTGGTCAGTCAGAAGACAACATTCCGTACATTCTTTTCCCTTTTATGTCAGCTTAAGCTTTGCACTACTTTGAGACTTTTTGACTCAAGTGGCGTAATTACTGTGAACGAAAGGCAACAGGAAATTATTATTCGCAAACTACCTTGTCTCTCCCTCCGTCAAAATGCTCAGGCAGACACACCGCGGTCGTTCGGTCATCCCGCTCCTCGGGCTTGTGTCTGACTGACAGTGGAAGACAGGTTTGGGAAGGTAGATAATGTGCGGTAATGAGAGAAGTGATAAACAAGTTAGGTCATGCTTCTATCGCCGCTCCACAGCTTAGGCACGAGGTGTCAGTCATCTGGAATGGCACTTTGTTTGCATGTCAACACTCGAGAGCGGGCCGGAGAGGAAAGAATGTCTCATTAAAAACAGTTTGTGATTAATATTTCCATGTCGCTGCAGAGTGATTCGAAAGGTGGGCGTGCGCACGTGCACGCTTCTGCGATTGTGCGCACGTGCATATCGCACACGTGCTCGCGTAGGTTTCTATATTTGTGTTTTTAGCTGTCAGTGCATGCCTGTTTCAGTCTAGAACTTGTAGTATTTTGCCTGCATCCAAGCTCTGAGTGACTGCTACACTACAGTGGCCAGTTTATTGAGTACACCTCTCCGTTCGGCAAAACTGAAGTGACTTTAAACGTAGTGGGACCGTGCATGCCAAGCTGGCGGTTCCATTGCCTTAGAAATGGCTACCCTCTTTAGCTTTTCAGTCATTACTCAAGTATCTTGGGTTTACCAATAATGGTTTGACAAATGAAAAATCCAGTCAGCGGCAGTCCTGTGGGCCAAAACAGCTTGTTGATGACAGAGATTGATGGATAATGGCAAGCATTGAGCGAGCTAAGACGGGTTACGTACATATAAAAAACATTGCATTACCCAGACCTCGACCGAATAGAGGGTCTTTGTGTTGAGATGATACGGTTGTTGGCAGCGTGAATGTACCGCCACCCTATCTGCAGCAACTCTGTTAGGCCATCGCGTCATCTTGGGCCAACATGCCTATGGAACATATCCAACACCTTTGAGAATTTATTCCCTAAAGAATTCACTCTGTTCTGCAGGCAGAGAAGTCCAACATGATACTAGATGAGTGTACCTAATAAGCTTGAAACTGAGTTTGCTCAGTGCTAAATAATGTATTGTCTGTGTAGTAGATGATGATCAAGCTACATAAAGAGAAGCTGATTAGTTCATGATTAGTGTAGCTCCAATGCATTCGTGATTAATGCACTGATACATCGCAGCAACTTCCATTGAACTCAGGACAGTCTTGACAGTCAGGACATGTCAAGATATGTGTCTTCCGAAGCACATCCGATTCACATTTGGTTCAGATCACGCTGCTCGCTCAACTGAGAAGTCTGAACCAGAATCCTGACACACTTGAAGAAACAATATCTGTCTTTCTTTATCGATTGAGTTCACAGGCACCCCAAACCGCCACAAGTACTAGCTAGAGTGCAATGAGGCAAGGTGACCAATCTAAATTACTAACCCCAAGACCATCCACCGAGGTGGTGAGCAGGATCTGAACTTTGGTCTCACAACAATGCAGCTAACTGCAAGGCAGTGACTTTACCCATTTTGGATTTTAAAAGCTATTTAAGTCTGGTGAAAATGGGCATAGTGGAAATAGTAATAGTTTTACACCCTGATCCCATTCAGCTGTGTTGTCTTGACTTCCACCCCAACCAGGTGTCTCCCATCTCCCCATGATCCCTTATGTATTTAATCCAAGTAATACCCGCGTATCTGTTCTCAGTTAATGATTTAGATTTTTAGATTTCCTGTGAACCGAACCTCTGCCTGCCTCGACCCGATCCCGCCGGCCGTGTGCCTGTGCATTGCCTTTTGATTGTTTTAATAAACTGCTCTTCAACCTCCTGCCTCCTGAGTTTGCATTTGAATCTTTTGTCTGAGCCTCGACAAATAGATTAACTATTTGGGATGCTCCGATCCAATATTGGCATCGGACGTTTGTTCGATACTGGCAAAAAAATACAGGATTGGATATCAATCAGTGTGCATTCTTTGCAAAGCAAGTATTTCAAGGGGGGACAGTAAAGAAACTTAAGATAGCCAACTAGCGAGCCCCAGCTAGCTAAGGCCAGATGATTAACACCAGATAGCTAACGCCTGCACTGCAGTGACTATTTGTCTAATACGTATCCACTTTCCCATGCTACATTGATATAGACATTTTACAAATGTCTTACTCAACATTGAAGTGTCCATGAAATGTATTTGAACTTGGGCTGGGCAATAATTCAATAAATATCATTATCAAGTGTTTTAAATAATTCAAAAATAACGTAGTCTTTGCTAATTTTGCTAGTAATTTATTCAGATTAAGAAAGGATATTTTATTTGGGAAGACGTTACCATGCTGCACACCAGTGTTGTTTTATTTACAATATTCTGATTTTTAGTTTATGTTTTAGAGAATACTATTATTAAAAGTTGTACAAAACAAAAAAAAAAGTAGTACAAAACTGTTTGCCTTCTTGAAGTCTTGAGTTTAACTTTAAGCATAAACAGTATATAAAAAACAAAAGGTTGTGTTTTTTAAAGTGTATTTCAAGATTATAATGACAACATAGGTATACAAATGAATATATCGTCATACATTTTTGTATAGACAAAAAATCTTGAATATATTGTGTTGAAAGTTTTGGGCCATTTCGCCCAGCACTAATTTGAGCATATTTTAAAAAGATTTGATGCTGTGTAAGTTACTCTTGAAATATTAGGTTAATATTGAGACAGTACATCAACAAAAGGAAAATGTCAGTATTGCCAAAACCAATTATTTATATTTTTCTGTTTGTAGTCTACAGTGGATATCTAAAGTCAGCACACTCTTATTGAAAATACAGCTTTTGGTTTTTGTAATAGTTGAACTCAAGACAAATCATGCCATACTTTTCTACCTGTTATTAAAATATTGTAAACAAAAATATAAAAATGTATGTATGAAAAATAAATGAATAGTTTTGAAATTTCTTTAAACAATAGAATACAATGCCATGGTTGTGTAAGCGTGCACAACCATTGAAATGAGGGGTTTAACTGTAAAAAATAATGAGAGGGATGTAAAACAATTTTGAAATCATTACATCCTATTGTAAAACATCATGAAAACCAACACTAAGAAGTGGATGAAAGATGGCACCACCAGGCTATTGCAAAGATCAGAACATCCCTCTAAAATTGATAACAGAACAAGGAGGAAGAGGCCAACGGGAACCTTAAAGGAGCTGCAGGAATTTCTGTCAGACACACTCCCTGCATATTACAAACATTTCTTATATACTTTACAAGTCTGAGCTGTGGGGGCAGAGACCATTTATAACAAAAAACATATCCAAGCCGTAAACAGTCATCGCAAAATCATGTGGGGAAAATATGTTCAGATATCTTTAGAACAAAGTCTGCATGCTCATCCTCCGAAGTACACAGTACAATACCTGCTGTCAAACATGGTTTTAGCAGCATCATGAGATGGGGCTGCTTCTCTTCAGTAGGGTCTGGGGCTCTGTACAGGATAAAGGGATAATAAAATAGCTCTAAATATCAATATATTTTCACACCAACCCTGGTCCCCTCTGTCAGAAAGCTGAAAGTTAATGAAGAATTTGACCTTTCAACACAACAACGATTCGAACTACACAACCAAATCAACCAAGGAATGGCTTATAAAAAGGGTCAATGTTGGAGTAATTTGATCAAGTCAGTTAATGTGTAACGATAAGAATCCATATGAAGTAGTCATTTGTTAAAAGCATTGTTTGATTATTCTAACAGAATGGGAAATCGAATGGAAGCTGAATTATTAACAAAGGACTTACCTGCTGTATTTCTGAGAGTGCATTGTTAGAGACAGATGGGACCTATTTGTAGAAAGCATTGGCTCATCGTTTGCTATTTTATTTCTTTTAAACATATTTTAGAGAGGATAATAAATACCATTATAAGATAATAAATGCCATTCCAGTGCATATCCGACTGCCAACCTCCCTCGAGTTAAGTGTTTAGTGTAACAGATACTTTTCAATAGGACCTGCCAGTAGGCATCTCACCCAGTATGAGCCAGACGAAAGATGCCCACAAAACAGTTTCATACACTTTCCATACACTGTCACTTTGGTTGGAGTGGAGAAGTTACTTTGTTTAATTGCCATTAATGGGTTTTTTAAATTATGCCAAAAATGCTGTTGATTGTGAATGTTCTACAAAACCACATTTATGGCTTTTGTATAGGCTATATGAGGAAGCTCAAAGACACTTAAATTGTCGTCACTCTCCTCCCTTTAGCTTTTATTAGCAGTCAAGTGAGCAGCAATGGATTGGGATGAATAAATAATGATGGCAAACATTCAACATGTTATGCTACGTCACCCAGGTCTATGTCAATGTCATAAGATTTTTCGGTTTTGCCGTTTTATTTCATGCTTTAGCGTAGTGTTTCCTACAGGCTTGAAGGAATGACCAAATGTGGTTAACTATGGGCGTTGACATGGAAATAGCCATGGTCGTACATGAGCACTGAGTCTGAGGAGTGGTATTTATTAATTATTTATTAATGATGATTTTCTACGCGTGTGTTAAAACGGTCTTAGGATTGTTTGATAAATCCCACTTTTCTATGTGTACCCACATTTTTTATTCGTAGGAACACATTTACGATTGTTTTGATGCAATGTTGATACATTTAGCCCAAGGTGTTCTTGGCTGATAGAGACCTGTCCAAATTACTTTTGCAAATGATGTGAATGGTTAAATATCAACACAACTACAACCCCCATTGTAAAGGGTGCCTGTACTTAAAAGTAATATATAGGAATATATTTTTACAAAATGTGTGTGTATTTACATCTATTAAATTTACAAATATAATATTGATGACTTATATGCACGTATATGTATATATATGTATGAAAATAATATATTGACATTTTACAGTTTTGGCCAAATAGTTCCATATATATGTTTATGTATTTAAATATATGGGAAGGAAATTAAAAACATTTTAATCAGTGGATGTACCCTATGTGCCCAGTCCAGACCTTCTATTGCCTGCAGGGTAAATGAGCCTACACACTTTTGTAATGTTTTAATTATATTAGGAGAGTATGCAGTGCCTTGATTCATTGATGTATGTCAATATGGAGGAGACTTGACATATCAATCTGGATAGAGAAGGCTGTGGGGTATAATTTATAAAAAAAAACACAGTATTTACCTAATATATTTAAATGTATTTTATTTTTGTATTTTATGAACATATTCAACCAATATATTTAAATATGTTTCCGTTTTATTGAAATATATTCCAATATATCATTTTTGTTCATGGGTGTGTACACTTATGAAACCATAGCATTGACCGGTTTTGTTTCTCCAACAAATCATCCATTTGTTTTTCACTTCAGTACAGTGAGTACAAGATCTTATGAATAGGTCTGAAATTATTTGTCTTGATTTCAGCCTTTACATTAACAAAAAAGGAAATTTTTAGTAAAAGCGTGTATCTTTTATATCCACTGTATGTGCTTCTGTTTTACTGTCCTGGGGACCTAAAAAGGTGCATATTTTCATATTATCCTGATTTATATCAACCAAGCCTGGTGATGGTGGGATCATTTGAATTAGCTATGCAGTGCACCCCTTTGTGTCTCCGGGGGTTGTTTGAGAACCATTGCTCTATATGACTATCAATGCAATGCATATTCTTTCTTACAAAGTAATTTACTTAATTAGAAGTTGAGTATCTTGATTTCACTGTATCCCTTTTGATCTACAGTTCAAGTGGGAATAAATCTGTTTTACTTAGGATCAGTCAAATGCATGAACAACAGGAATGTGTACTAATGCCCTTCAGCCCAAGAATTAGGGCATCTAAATCAGTAATAGCCATTTAGGGAAAGGTGGTGTTTTAGCACACAAGCCACAGCCAAAATGTGGCTATCACGTTTAAACCAACGCATCTGAATTGGAAAAGAGCAGGGGACTGTCATAACAAGTACCATAGGAGCAGTAGGGCTAAATCCCTCCAGGACAGAACTACTATGCAAATACTGTTTTATTTAGTTTTTTAACTTGCCAGGTCTGGTGTTTGATGTAGCAACCTTTCAGTTAAAGGTCAAATGCTATAACCATGTTTTATATTTACCAAATGGGTAGCTTGTCATGAATGGAAAGGCAGAATAACAGCCTTTCCCTCAGTGGCCCTGATATCAGTTCATTGCATTGCATTCTCACGCAAGTGGCGACCTCTACTGGTTGTAAAAACACACATAAACTTACAGTTTTGATCCCTACTTCACTGCTGTGGGTTTAGGGTTAGGGTCTAAGATAACTCTTAGGTTTGTAGAGGATTCTAATTATAAATATATTGTCTAGTTGAATTTAGTCTTAAAATGCAATGCAAAAGTATGACGCCCAATTTTGCATGAAAGGAAAATAGCCTGAAATCCAAATCTGAAATGATCGCCACCAGCCACACTGACCACTATTTAGATAATATTTAGGGGGTGTATTTTATTTTTAATTATGGATACTTAGAGGAAATGTATGGCCCTCCCTTTAGATAAATACCTTTTCACTTGACCCTCCCTTATGCCCAAAATAATCATTAAAACCAGTGTTTAATTTGTACATCGCAAGGTGCCAGAACAAACCATAAAGGTGTAAGGGGGTGAGCTGGGAGCTTTCAGAATTTACAGATGTGCCTTTAGGGTCTGTGGAAAATGTGTCCTTTTGTAAATGCAATGTTATTTCATTATACATGGCTGTAGACATTTATAATTATAGTAGTCATTTTTGTCCTATAAAAAAATATTGAAGTGACAGGCCACTTTGACACTGACAAATGGCGAATGTATAAACCACTATGACTTCATTTCATTAATACTTTAGGCCTATATGTGTGTGAAGACACAGAAATTTGAGTCTACAATATGAAGAGGGAAACGTTACAAACCATATTGTCCATATAACCAAGCCTTCCAGTTTTTATCTCACCCGTGCACATCAACAAAGTAATTTTAACACAATTATATGAGCCCCCAGTAGATATATGTCTTACTATCTGACTTTTGGGTACAACATTTTTAAACTAACTGTCTTTTCTAATTTTACTTATGCTTAGATGAAACAAAAATGTATTCATCCATTTGCACACAGGACGATTTCCAATCCAGCATTGTCTTGGCTGTGCTTTGGGTCATTGTTGTGCTGAGAGGTTCTGTGCACTTTGAATCTGGTTTTCTTCAAGGACGTCTCCGTATTTTGCTCCTTTCATTCATCCCTTAATCCAGTCGCCAAGTCCCTGCTGCTTGAGAAGCAGATGCAATCAATTATTTTCTCTTTTACATTTGTAATTAATTTAAAACAATTTGCAGATTTCATTTTTCATTTTGATATCATTAACTTTTTTGGGGTATATCAGTGGCAAATACGTAACATTATTAAATCCATTTTGATTTCATTGTCATACACAATTAAATTTTGAAAGGTCCAAGGGCAGTGAATACATTTGAGAGGCACTGTATATTGCCAATACACCATGGCTAACAGCTGTTCTTAAGCAAAACGCATCACTGACTGCCTGATACAGCACTTAGCTATGGTTTTTTGGCAATGTACCACAAACCGTCAAATAACCAAATAATAATAATAAACCAAATACTAATGCAATTATAACAGCAAAACATTATATGATGGTTTGCCCATAGTGCATATATTGTAATATTTATACATATATTCGTGCTGTCAAATTATTAAAACAGTTATTTGCAATTAATCACATAATCGTCTGTAGTATATTGCAATCAATCACAATTATAGAATGTGTTGAACTTTAAAACATATTATAACAAAAAAGTCTGTTTTTAAAACCAGTGTATTATGTTTTAAAACCTACTGTTTTCTTATTGTAAACTTTTCTGTGGTTGGCTTGGAATTAAATAAGTGCAGGAGCATTTTTTTCCAAGTTGGTCCATTAGACCAGAGTGTCATGGTCCTTCAGTTAAGGCCCTAAAAGAACTACAGTAACTGGAAGTGTCTATATGTAGCTCATGTACAACTAAATATAAGGTTGTCTCTGATTGGAATTTTGCAGATGGAGTCAGTACACAGGTGCATGGAGAACAGAGGTCTTTAATAAAAATAACTAAAACATAACAAAACTTGAGAACAGGTAGATGAAAACAGAACAACATACGACAAAACGAAATTCAAACAATGACCGAAAAGACACACGGGGGAAGAAGGAACTTCAATAGGGACGTTGATTAGGAACGTAGGTGATTACAATAGCGACAATGAACAGGTGTCCATGAGGACAGAATGAGGGAGAGGGTGAAGGGGCTCACTGGGACACTAATCCTGTAGTTCTTCTGTTTCCTAACGTTGTATTCTTGATCAAGGCACCAAGCAGGATAACTGCTACATTAGGCTACAGTATAAAACATTTATCAGCCCATCCATCTGGAGAGCTGCTGGGTGTGCAGGCACTTGATGTTACCCTGAATCACCGCTTTTCAAGGTATTGTGCTGTAGCTGATGTTTAGGCTACGATGGCGTAAGAGTGGAGGTCTGCATACAGTAGCTCCACAGAGGGATGGTTGGTCACCTTTTATAGATGAAACATTACAACCGAATATTTGTTTCTTCATTAAATGATTCCTAAATTGAAAGAGTAGGGGACCAAATGTATAAACTAGGCTATTTGATTAATTAAGGTATAAGGTAGGCATGGTAGCTAGAGAGGTTTATCAACACACATTAACCAGGTAAGGTCTGTAATATATGCACAGCATGAAAGTTGTTTGTGAATTCCGCTGTTAGAATATGTTTTGCAAGAAATGCCAATGGCAACGACTTTAATGCTTTGCTTAGTCTAGACAAATAACTAACAACTTAACATGCTACAAGCTAGGTCTTAGCTATTTACTTATTAAGTCGGTTTATTGGCAATTTACTTATTAAGTTGGTTGTCTATTATTATTTTATAGGCTAGGGTCCAATGACGCTAAAGTCAAGTCTCGCTTTCAAGTAGAGCGAGACAAGTCTTGCTCTTTGCATATACCAGGAAGATTTGGATATGGACAATTGACTCTGAGAGTAAAAGATGGTTGGGTTAGAAATTAATACTACTCAATACTATTGAGAATATACACCGATCAGCCATAACATTATGACCACTGACAGGTGAAGTGAATAACACTGATAATCTCGTTATCATGGCCCCTGTCAGTATGTGGGATATGTTAGGCAGCAAGTGAACTTTCTGTCCTCAAAGTTGATGTGTTACAACCAGGAAAAATGGGCAAGCGTAAGAATCTGAGCGACTTTGACAAGGGCCATATTGTTATGGCTAGACGACTGGGTCAGAGCATCTCCAAAACTGAAGGCCTTGTGGGGTGTTCCCGGTCTGCAGTGGTCAGTACCTATCAAAAGAGGTCCAAGGAAGGAAAAGCGGTGAACCGGCAACAGGGTCATGGCCGGCCAAGGCTTTTTGATGCACGTGGGGAGCGAAGGCTGGCCCGTGTGGTCCAATTTAACAGACGAGCTACTGTAGCTCAAATTGCTGAAAAAGTTAATGCTGGTACTGATAGAAAGTACCAGATGGCTGGGTGCGTGTGCGTTGCTTACCTGGAGAACACATGGCACCAGGATGCACTATGGGAAGAAGGCAAGCCGGCGGAGGCAGTGTGATGCTTTGGGCAATGTTCTGCTGGGAAATCTTGGGTCCTGCCATTCATGTGGATGTTACTTTGATACGTAACACCTACCTGAGCATTGTTGCAGGCCATGTGCACCCTTTCATGGCAACGGTATTCCCTGATGGCATTGGTGTCTTTCAGCAGGATAATGCGCCCTGCCACAAGCAAAAATGGTTCAGGAATGGTTTGAGGAGCACAACAACGAGTTCAAGGTATTGATTGGCCTCCAAATTCCCCAGATCTCGATCCAATCGAGCATCTGTGGGATGTGCTGGACAAACAAGTCCGTTCCATGGAGGCCCCACCTCACAACTTACAGGACTTAAAGGATCTGCTGCAAACGTCTTGGTGCCAGATACCACAGCACACCTTCAGAGGTCTAGTGGAGTCCATGCCTCGACTGGTCAGGGTTGTTTTGGCGACAAAACAGGGAGACCTACACAATATTAGGCAGGTGATCATAATGTTATGACTGATTGGTGTATATATAACTGAACATAATCAACCCATTCATTGCTTTTTTAGGATTGTTAGGAATAATATTGGCCTCGAACATGTTTCTTATCAAAAAAATGCCACATGATATTCTTGTTGTAGCTACGGCCTGAAGAAAACCTGCATGTTTAACTAATCTATAGTACTGTGTTCACAATTTATAACCTGTGAATATTAAAAATAAATTGGGATTTAAAATTATTATTTGTTTTATTTTCTATTGTTGGTAATATACCGTATACAGGATATATACAGGGGAAGATACTTGATCTAAGCGACTTTGACAGTGGTACAATTGTTGGCGCCACATGTGGTGTTTCCAGCATCTCAGAAACAGCTGACCTCCTGAGATTTTGACACACTACAGCAGGAGTATTCAAATCTGTTGAATGTTAACACGGATCGTCTCCAGCAGCAGAAAACTACTCCAGTTACCAATCCTGTCAGCTAAAACTAGGAAGATGAGTCTCCAGTGGCCATGTGATCACCAAAACTGGACTACTGCAGATTGGGAAAAAAAACGTTGCCTGGCCTGAAAAATATTGATTGCTCCAGGCAGCATGCAGATGGTAGGTTCACACTTTGTCGCATTATCCCTCCAGCCTTGTGTCAACCGTACATGCAGGTGGTGCTGGTGGTGGAGTAATGGTGTAGGGAACGTCTTCTCAGCACACATTCTGGCCCTGAATACCAAATGAGCATCATTTGAATGCTACAGAATAACTAAAACTTGTTGTTGACCATGTACATCTCTTTATGGCCGTTGTCTATACCTGTTTTCAGATGGATACATTCAGCAGGACAATGTGTCATGTCACAGAGCACGCATCATCTCAAACTGGTTCATTGACTTCAGTTGACTCCCATGCCCTGAACAGTCCCCAGATCTCAGTCCGGCAGAGTGCCTTTGGGGTGGGGTGGATCAGGAGGTTTGTGAAAAATCTGCAACAACCACATAATGCCATTCAGTAAATATGGGTCAAAATCCTTAAAGAATGTTTCTAGCACCTTGTTGAGACCACAGAGCAAAGAATTCAAGCTGTTCTGGAGGCATATTAATGCTAGATGTGTACCTAATAAAGTGGCCACTGAGTATATGTCAATGAATTAACAGAAACAATACTTAAAAAGCCAATACCATAATGTCATCAATTTCACATAGGCTACAATAAATTACATTGTTATGTAATGCAAAAAAACAAATTGTTACCGTTGACCCCCTGCATTTTTTACATGCACAAGGTAGAAACAATATGAGGCAGACGAGCAGTCAAATGTATACTTCAGCATAAAAGGCTAAATCAGGCAATCATTAGGTTATATGACCCTTACCTAAACACACTAGACCTCTGCCGTTCTCAAAAAAATTGATGTCACCATCCAAAACTTCCTCATTCAACAGACGTAAGGGTACTTTGCATACCTGTGATCATAAATTGACAAAAGATTACGGCACAGTCGATCTATTTTGGTCTTCTAAAGCTTATTAGCGGACTAGACTGCGTTGTGGACGAAAGTGGGGGGTGACTATCGAGTAAGACTGAAGGAGAGCGGAACCGATCCTATAACTGCATAGCAGCGCGAGTTTGTGTCATCCGGGTTCGCGTCTCCTTGACGTTGTCGCGCCGACTTTCGACCTCTTCTTTTCGGCTGTATTTACGCAAAGGCAGACGAACGGACATTCAGTTGTGTGGGAGACAAGGTTCACCATGTTGACGTTGTTGACTGCAATGTACATAGTGGTGCGGGCGGCATCGTCAGAGGTAAGACGCTTGTCCTTGACTGCATTAGCGTGGGGGGCTCGGATTTTAAATATTTAGGCTGCTTTTTAAACTTGCAAATTTGACATTGAACCTTCACGACTATGTCATGATGAATTAACGAAAGAAGCGCTTACAAACTACCTAATCCTATCTGAAAGGGAAGTAGACAGACATACAACAGTGATATGCTAACTGGTTACTATTTTGGGCAAGTCTATCCATCCCATAGCCTATCAGTCTACGATACTGTAAAATGAAGTAGGCCCTGTTAGGTCCATACTCCTTCATAACCCAGACTTGAACAAAGTGACTGTAGCTGGACAGTCCTGTCTGTGAGACCGCATCATCAGGAATTCATTGACTTCACCCCCCCCCCCCCCCACCTCGCTTTTGGAGCTTTAGTAAAGAACTAAAGAACGCGTGGCGGGTGTTCATTGCAGATTAGCACCATGGATAGCTCCTTGTCACCCTTGCGTCAGACAGCAGCCGTCTTCTGATGGAAGTCAACTATTTTTGCCAGACGGTTAAGTAACGTTAATGCCACACTTCCCACAGTCATAATGAACACATCCAATTTATTTTACCAGCCTATAAACCAATGGACAACGTAATTGTGAACTTTTAAATTCAGATTAATAATACCAGGTTACATTACATAGGGACCGGTTGTTTATGATACTATGGTTAGACTGTGCGCCAGTCAGTGTAACCATGCCACTGAGTGTCACGCCTTGTCATGACGAACAGTTTAGTTTGAGATGCAGTAGAGTAAATATTCATTAAACTGGCTATTTTGAACCCACAAGGAGAGGATAGCTTCTTGAAGGAAGGATGGAATAATGGAGATTTGAAACAATCGTATTCTGGTCCTTCTGTAGAAAGGTAGGTTTGAAGTTAAGAAATATGGAGAAAACATGAAAACACTGCCTTATGTATAACCATTAGGGATTGGAGGCAAGGAAAGTCATAGCACCAACTTTGAACTCTAAATCGAATCCGTTTTTAATTGATCAAATGCATTGATGCTAAAACAAACATTGTTAATTGTGAAATAGCCCATTCTAGAAGCAATTAATAAATAATAAAAATGTATTTTTGTTGCAAAATGCTGTGCAAAATGCTGTGTGCTGCATTTTAAACAAAGAAAGATCAGTGTCAAAGTAGGCAGTTGGCTACTCTGGGATGTGTGCCTGAATTTAACATATAAAAAAGCACTTACAGCTGCACATATATTTCATAAACTGCATTCATACCATGAAAACAAACTCATGTATTAAACTCAGATGAATAAGGTTATGTTCATATATTCACTATATGTGAATATATGTATGTAACTAGTCAATAGTTTGGACACATCTACTCATTCTGGTTTTTACTATAATCCACATTGTAAAATAAAAGTGAAGACATCAAATCTATGAAATAACACTTAAGGAATCATATAGTAATCAAAAAGTGTCAAACAAATAAAAATACATTCATAGTTTAGATTATTCAAAGTAGCCACCCTTTGCCTTGATGACAGCTTTGCCCACTCTTGGCATTCTCTCAACCAGCTTCATTAGGTAGTCACCTGGAATGCTTTTCCTACAGTCTTGAAGGATTTTCCACATATACTGAGCACTTGCTGGCTGTTTTTCCTTCACTCTGCGGTCCAACTCATCCCAAACCATCTCAACTGGATTGAGCTTGGGTGATTGTGGAGGCCTGGTCATCTAATGCAGCTCCATCACTCTCCTTATAGTTCAGTTAGCCCTTACATAGTCTGGAGGTTTGTTTTGAGTCATTGTCCTGTTCAAAAACAAATGATAATCCCACTAAGCACAAACCAGATGTGGTGGCTTATTGCTGCAGAATGCTGTGGTGCCATGCTGGTTGAGTGTGCCTTCAATTATAAATTAATCACAGACAGTGTCACCAGCAAAGCACTCTCACACCATCACATGTCCTCCTCAATGCTTCAATTTGGGAAGCACACATGCAGAGTTCATCTGTTCATCCACTCTACATCTCACAAAGACACTGTGGTTGGAACCATAAATCTCAAATTTGGATTTAATCTTAGATACATTTGGATAAATTTCAAATTAATGTAAATTTCTCGTGTTTCTTGACCCAGGCAAGTCTTATCTGTGTCCTTCAGTAATGTTTTTATTGCAGCAATTAAACCATAAAGGCTTGGTTCACAGACTTCTCTGAACATTTGATGTTGAGATGTGTCTGTTACTTGAACTCTGTGAAACATGTATTTGGTGCATTTAATTACCCTTTTCTGAGGCTGGTAACTCGAATGAACTTATCCTCTACGGAAGAGGTAACTCTGTGTCTTCATGAAAGCCAGTTTCATCATAGCGCTTCATGGTTTTTGCAACTGCACTTGAAGAAACTTTCAAAGTTCTTTAAATGTTCCGGATTGACTGATCTTCGTGTCTTGAAGTAATGATGGACTGTCATTTCTCTTTGCTTATTTGAGCTGTTCTTGCCATTATATGGACTACAACAGTACAGACATAATGGTTTTCTGTATACTAACCCTACATTGTCACAACACAACTGATCAAATGCGTTAATTTCTACAAGTTTACCTTTAAAAAGGAACACCTGTTATTGAAATGCATTCCAGGTAACTATGTCATGAAGCTGGTTGAGAGAAATTCCAAAAGTGTGCAAACCTGTCATCTAGGCAAAGAGTGGCTACTTTGAAGAATCTAGTGTATGAAATGTATGTTGATCTATTTAATACTTTTTTATTACTATATGATTCAATTTCATAGCTTTGATATCTTCATTATTATTCTACAATGTGCAGAATAGTACAAATAAACAAATACTCCTGAATATGTAGGCGTGCCCAAACTTTTGACTGGTACTGTATATTGCAGGTAAATCATAATTATTATGAAGAGAAGTGCAAGAATATTAGTCTTGCCATTGCATTTATTTTTTTTAGACATTCTGTGCTTTACTGGACAATATACTAGAGAAAGACACAGACAAGAGTTCAGACCCCTTCTGCAACAATGCATGTGCACTGGACAACTTGCCCGTTATCCAAGGGTGTTTTCAAGCATGTAGTGAGTATCGTTGGTTATTCTTGTTGTTTCATCATTTGCTGAAACAACAGGAATAACCAACGATACCAATCTGAACGACGGAACCCCAGGCATTTAAGCCAAAACTATGTCTATTGTATTTTCGTTTGCCGTTTAGCGTACACTGGTTGATGTCGTTTGCTTTGGTCAATGTTCCTGTTTATGTCCACTGACTTGTCGTTCAGGGTTGTTTTTGCTTGCGTCTTTGTAACCTGTCGTTCAGATTGGTTGTTGCTCACGTCTTTGTACCATATTGTTCACTTGACTCATCGCGGTGCTAGTTGTTGATTTTATTTGGAGTGGCATCCTTGACGAAGAGGAGTGGGAGAATAGAGGAAGAGCTGGTGCTAAGACTAATGTTAGGTTGGTTGAATGTCAGTTATTTAAGTCATGTTTAATTACCAATATTCTCCCATGTATATAAGACCTGTACAGAGGCTGTTGTCTTGAGCCTAATTCAGTTGTATTGGTCATTTGAAATTTGTTATTCAGATGGACACTATATACTATTATTCTGTATTGTTAGTGTACAGTACCTCACCCCACACATAGTGGCTTCTATTAGTCTACCAATGCAAACTCAATGTTTAGACCTTAGTTGGACCCTTCATCATCAGGTTGGACCCCTCCTCTCTGTGAACAATGTACCAGTATTCTGCTGGCTGCACAAACGATGACATCATAATTGTATGAAAATGAGGAAACTTACTAAATAAAAGCACCAATGCCAATATATTGAATAGTGTATGATTCGATCTAAATTGAGTAAAATGTTTAGATTGGCCATTTTATATTGTTTTCTAATTAATGCAAAGAGCAATTAATAGAATAATTATATTGTATAATTTTTGTATGTTTATTGTCTATTATTGTCCAATAGACAATAATTATTGTCACACTATTGTCCAATAGTGTGCTGAATATTATTTTGCACAATCTTTATAAGGAATTATACACATTGCCATGCATTTCAGTGGTGGCTTTTATTTTGGGAAAAAAATCTGAGTTAGTGCTGCCAGCATAATATCCTGCTGCTAGCAGAATGCTAATGAACAATGTTACTCTGTACAGTCAACAACTAGCACTGCGATGAGTGACGTGATCGACAAGTTACAAAGACACTAGCAACGACCAATGCTAATCAGTCAACTGCCAAACAGCAAACGACGAACAACAGACATATTTTTGGCTTAAATGGAACCCCATATAAATGGAACCCCATATATATGTATGGATTTAATGCTAGGATAAAGTAGCCTAATACATTCAAAATACATTCAGTGTATCGAAAATTCCTAGAATGTTGTCTATAGGCTAGCAAAGACAAGGCTTGGGCGCATTACCAGTTGAAATATGCGAAGTATAACTCAAGGAAACAGGAAAAGAGGCCCATACTCCGCTGTTTCAATACGATCTTCCATATAAGGTTATCTGGGCGTGGCAAACGCGAACAACGAGCTCCCGCTGCAGCGGTTCTTCATGGGGAACGTGTTCGTTTTCGTGACATGGGCGGGTAAAAAGACCAGAATCTGTGAATATTCAACTACAGATCCCAGCTAGGACAGGAATCTAGTGCGCCACCTCATGACATTTCAATTCAAGCACAGAGGTGACCCTGTCTGTATTGTCCTAGCGGGAGAACTGTCTTTGCAGACCTAGATCCTTTATCTCAAGCTAAATATGGTAAGATGGATGTTTATTGCGTTGCTGTCACTTAGCAGCTAATGTGTTAAATGTTGTTGCTAGCCAGGAAAACCTATGCAATTGTCATTGTCCATTATCGAATTGTTTTTACCTGTCATTAAAGCATGTAGCTGATATCAATGGTTATTCTGGTGTTTCATCAACGATTAGTTGTTGTTTTATCAAGTATTTTTTGCTTATATGCTAACTCGTCTTGAAAGTCTGGCTAACATCAAAAGGTGGCTAACAAACCACCTTCTGCAGAGAGAATATTGATAGGACGTTCAATGTTATTATGTAGGCTAGCCCACACCACAATGCGAGCTGTCGAAAACGACATTAATTCCTTAGAATTGTTTCCGTGTTTTTACACAAGTAACAATGTAGCCGCGGTACTTTCTCATTTTTATACGCCACATCGCGCGTGGCTTCATCAGGCAATTGCATCATCACCATTCATTCATTATGATGACAATGGATAGCAACTTGAGTCGCCCATTTTGAGCCATATGTGTAATCTAATTGATATGCAGTACAGTAGTGTTATTAGAATGGTTTAGTAAAAATATTTGACCTTCAAAATACATGTAAGATTTTCAAAAAGTTATAAGTGTACTGTATAGGATCGTGCAAAGTGCATTTCCATTCGTCGACCAGTTTAGTTTTGCATTAATCGACAAGAAGCAGTCAGATGCGGTTTCCGCAGCTTCATTTGCTGATCCCCGCTAAGTAGGTCATAACCGCTGTGTTGAAAGATTGCACAGTATGGGGTGTGTGCGCTTTTTTGCAGGCCGATCCAATCCGTGTTCTGGTGACTGGCGCTGCTGGACAGATTGCCTATTCTCTGCTGTACAGCATCGCCAAGGGAGATGTGTTCGGCAAGGACCAGGTAACAAGGCCTAGGCCTATCCTATGTAAGCTATTACATAAGTAACCTCTGTCTTTCAAATAAGATTTCGGGACCAATAGAGTGCAAGAGGCAGATGGATGTTGTAATATGTGAGCTATAAAAAAAATAAAGTAATTACATAAGTATGATTAAATTATACATGTGTATTTTAGGCTAGAGGGCAAATTTCATTTTGGCTTTTGGTGGGATTCCTTAATGCATTCTGTATTTTCCGTGCTAGCCTATCATCTTGGTTCTGCTGGACATTCCTCCCATGTTGCCAGTTCTGGATGGAGTGGTGATGGAGCTGCAGGATTGTGCTCTGCCACTCCTGAGGGGTGAGATATGCCTTTTTTTCTATCTGAGCTGGCCGTGAGAACATACGAGGGAGAATGTATGAGATTATGCACTTACATTGGTACATACTGTGTATACAGTAGGGTTGTTCTTGCAGGTTTCATTTTGTGGCCTCCCATCTCTAAGGTCACTAGAAATTCTTTATGAGATGCATTGCATGCATGTGCCTTTCTGCAGTACTTTTCCTTCATCGCTGTGCCGCCTCACAGTTTCGGGAATGGTCCTGTCAGAGCAGGCTGCTGTGGTTTGTGGAGAGGAGTGTCAGCCTGGAGGCCTCCTATTGGTCGCTTCTCAAGGCCCTATAGGACAGTTCGCCCAGTCCTAAAAGTGGTGGGACAACAGTAGTAGAAGAGGTGTATAAGGCATCTGTTGGACCAGTGAACCCTGACTGAAGTTCATCCTGATTAAAAAAAAAAAGGTTTTTCGTCAATGAAACCAAAGACTAAATATTATCTACGGAATCTCTATTTGGCAATATTTGAAGTAACAACACAATTTATCTGCAAAGTGGAGCTATTGAGTGCTATCAGTTAGGGAGTGACGTGTGTGTGTGTGTGTGTGTGTGTGTGTGTGTGTGTGTGTGTGTGTGTGTGTGTGTGTGTGT
>JACXGI010000749.1:49954-102788 GCA_016801175.1 Esox masquinongy | reverse complement strand
TGGGAGCATGGTTCACAGTGTGTGTGAGGCAGTGGTACTGTCTTCTACAGATGTTATGTTGTAATGTGATCATCTGTTGCGGAAATCTTCCTGTGCAGCAAAAAATGCAAAGTTCAACGTATTTACCCCTTCGGAAAAAAATCCATCCATTGAATAGAATTGTAATATTTCCCATTTCCCATTGCTGCAGGGTTATTTTACTACTGTGATACTGGCCCAAATGTAGATCAGTTATCTGTGAGCATGACATGCCACAGCTCTAGCTGGTAGTCCAGGTTTGGAGGAAGCTTCCAGAAGCGTTTGACTGAAACCAAGCCTGCCCCTTTTAAGTGGGTTTTTGTCGGCTTTGTCACTGCTGAAAAATTGGCTTTTGGAATTGACTTTGACACTAGCACTTTTGAATGTTGTTGTTTTTCTAATCCCTTGTAGTAGTCATGAGGGAAAACGTATCTTTTCATAGGATGTAGGCAACCATATCGACAATTTGACATTACAAAAATTACACATCTGCTTTGTGTTTAGGCAAACATGGAGGAGTGTCACAACAAAGCCCCATCACTCCCCTCTCTCCTTTCCTCCGTCTTTTAGACGTACCGTAAAACATTCTTCAGAAAGACAGAAGTTATGCTTAACAAACAGTGGCAACTCAATTCTCTAAATCCAGAAAAAATTGTATGTCCTAATTGGAGAGCAGAAACAAATGCAGTGTTCATGCTTGATTGCTTTGAAATAAACCTACTTCCATTTATAGAGTATCTCTCTTGGTGGAAAGGAACTTTTTGTTGGAAAGGGACTCACCCCATTACATGAACTAATACAAGGAATTTTGGTGATTTAACATTGATTTCAACTTCAAGGGTATCACAGAAACAAAAAACTCCATTGACACATGTACTGTATCTATAGAAAATAGGACATGAGTGTTTGTGTGTGCGTGTGGGTTTGTGTTTATGTGTGTATCTGTGTTGTTCTGTTTGTTTCTTCATCTTCTCCGTTCTGTTTGTTTCTGTGCGGTGTGGATCCGTTTTGGGGGTTTTCCACTCAAAGCAGAGTCTTTTATTTGATTTGCGGTATAAACACATCCTGGTTAAATTACATCCACATGGTTATATACTGGCTGCTCGGAGGGGCTGGCACGGAGCAGGGCAACACAACATCACCAACATCACCTTGGCCTCCAACACAAATATCTGATGACAACATAGAGGGTGGAATGTGTTGGAATAAAATCCCTCGTCCACTGTGATTTGAATTGGATCACAGAATTAGCTATGTATTTTTTTTTTATGAAAATATTTTTATGAAAGTATTTAAGGTGGTTGGAATGCTGTCAATGCTCCTGATGACAGCCCACTGTCGTCTATCTATCACTGACGTTTTTTCTTTTTTTCTGTTTAGACATTTTATCCTACACAAAGAGATGGATACATTTTCACATCTTCCGAAAGTAGGGATTAGCGAGTTGAAAGGTTATGTCGTAAGTCAACATTCACTTTGCAGCTTACCTTCATGATTGAGGTCTGTAATTATCTAACATTACCTCTAACCTCCCTTTAACTGAAAGCTTGTCTCTTTTCTATCCCCTTTGATTAAACATACTTTGACAGAAAGTTCCTTTCATAAGTGGACACATCGTGTTTTTACTAATAATGGAATATATGCCTTTGTTAATTTCCTTGTGTGGTAAATTTGGTGATCAGGTATTTAACTGTATGAGTGCATCCTGTGGCCTCGAGGACTTTGCGTTTATTTTTGTTGGGGTGACAAAATAACAGTCATTAAAAATGCTTAACCCATAGGCATAGGCGGGACATTACAATTCAATACATTGGGTATAGATGCAGTGGTTTTCTAAGGACCAGCATTATAGAGATGTGAGTGGATTTGCCTTATGACAGTGGTAACTGTAACCCTTTAAACAGCCTCTGTAAGACCCTCATCCTTGAAAAAAACAGACGCAGTATAAACGGAGTCCATTCTGTTGTTATTATGTTTCCCCGTTCAATTTGGACGTACTTTTTCCTGACAGTAATCCTCAATAAATTGGGGTATTTTTTCCTAATATTTGCTAAAGTCGCAGACGGAATCCGTCGCCGGCCATCTGGATCCAATAGAGGTGGATGGTTGGAGCCCAGACCAGGACACAGTGGGATGATGGAAACCAGTCACAGCCTTTGTTCTCAGAGGTTGTTTGTTACGGTCTTCTCACATGATCAAGGGACGCGGCGTATCCTCCATTCGGACTGTTCGATTCCCGCTGACTATGTGGCTCCATCTTATCCTCCCTATTGTTTTAGCATTTATACGTTTGTGTCCTGAAGGTTCAGATCTGACCTACTATACTGTATGTCGCATAAAATGTACCTTATCTAGTTTGGAAAATCTTGTTGCTGTAATTTCATACCGGATTGACCAATAATAAGTGTGCAACACGCGGGAATTGGTTTAGCATAATATACAGTATCTACAGTATTCACTGGGTAGACAGACAACACGGTATGCTACATGAGTATCTGTTATAGCACAATCACACTGTCACAGAAATATAATGTATGACCTTCGTACAAATAACACATGCTCAGTCATGACTCTAATCTAAACTGATTATGAGTGGATGAAAACATAGCTCAATAGGTAATTACAAATATAGTGTCTGCCACCGTCTCCATCTCTCCACAACATGTTTAGACATATGACACATATACACTGCTTACCTAACCACATCCATTTGAGATTCATCCATGAGTCCTCTTCTCCGCCAGAGTTTCATTACACTTGCATTGAAATACCTCATTAAATCTCACTTTTCCATACCACTTGTCCCAGTAAATAAAGTTGTTGTTGTGAGAGCCTTGCTCTGCTCTGCTCACTGCAGTTTCAGAGGTAATTGAAAATGTCACAAGTGCAATTTAACTTGCAGCCTACCCATGTTAGTGTCTCTGTCTGTAACAGGTCAGAAGGAAATTAATTTTTAAAAAGGGGACCCATGAAATTGCACTCATGATAGATGGAGTGTAAAAGCAATATTTAAATGCATTTACGCTCATATTTCTCACCCAGTTGACATAAAAAATGTATTTCCGTTTATTTTTGAAAATAAGATACAGTACGTTGCGGTTCTATTGAAGAGTCTTTTGCCGATTGGAGTTGCACTGGTGAGGAAAATCAGCAATTCATCACTTTCTTTGTTGTTATATTTTTTCTCCAAGTGACTCACAATGATTTGATAAAGTAAATGTATTCACTGTCTTTGGCTTATAGTCCAAAAATATGTCCTATTCAAGGACTTAAATTACATGCCTATTTTTCAGCGATAAAGGAAAATGAAACCCTTTTAATCAACATTTGAAGCAGTGTATTTGTAAGAACCACACACTGATTAATAGTTTCTAATAATGAATCTCACATAGACAGTATTCAACGGAGAACTGTGTTATTCTGAGTCTGTGAAACAAGCCAAGTTCCCTGGCCAAACCTTTACCTGGCCACTATGGGTCTGTGCTATAAAGCTACAGCAGTCTTCAGCAGACCTAGCTCTCTGATGCCCCCGACCAACTGTTACCCCTGGACCACAAAGTAAGCCCTGTATTTCGCTCTGCGTGGAAAGACGCTCTCCTTTGAACGGGCAGCTGCCTTCGCCTCGGTCCGAGGCCTGTGACCCACTTAGACCACCGCCTCCATCTCAGATGCCGAGAAGTCCCCTCTGCCACGCTCTGTCCAGTTCTTGGCCACTGAAGATTGATGGTATAGCCCTAAACCTAATGGCGGTATGGTTCTTTGAGGCCCTTCTGACAGAACATAGGAGTTTGAGAGCCCATCGCTGGAGCTCAAAGTGGGCTTGCTTAAAATCATGGTCATCCCGCTGAGACCATCCGTATGGTGTAGACGTCTACTAGATGTCGTGTAGCTGGATGTGGGGAGAGGAAAGAGAGGCTTTTGCCTCATATTTCAGTCTCTCAGAGCTGCTGCTGTTCAACTCTTTCTCTCTCTGCCTGGAGGGGATCGGGCAAATTCTCCAGGCCCAGATGTATTTGAGAAGAAAGGGGTTGGCGAGAGGTTCAAGGTGTCAAAAGAGAAGTTGTGTTTCAACACGAACTGTTGTTTTTGCTCATCAGCAAACCTGTCATACTGTGTTTTGATGTTTTATTTGGATATTGGCCTCCGGCATCCTGTTTGCTAAGTTCCAAATGGATTAGGATGCTCTGAACTTTTTACTTGCAGATTATCATCCGTCTAGGAAATTCAGGACAATCTTGCTTTAATACACCCTCATTTCAGGGTCTGGGTCATTCAGGATCATTCGGGAGTCAAAGAGAGGTTAATCTCACGGAGCTGGGAATTAATGGCAATGTCCTAACAGAGTAAAATTCATCAATATAATTACACCCGGGAAAAGTTTTTTGAGAAAGGAATTTTCCAAATCACTGCTTCCCCTCCATAATTGATACAGTCATGATATAGTTGATGAGGCTCACCTCACAGCTCCTAATTGGAAATATGTAATATGCCTAGGCTTTCAATTAGCATTAGAACAGAAGGTTAGGAATCATACAAAATTCATGTTGATGGTCAACTTGAAGGTTGTACTGACCAACTGGTCATTTTACCTGCACTGAAAGATATTTCTCACAATTTGTCTGTGGGAAAAAGCGAATACGACGCCCTACACTGAAATTCCTTTTCTCTGCTTCAAGCCAGAGGATGGCTGTCTTTTTTTTCAATGTGAGAAAACACCCTTGATTGGCACAGTAACTAACATAATTCAAACAAGCCGCAATACATTTCCCTGTCAAGATACCAAATATTTAAAAAACACTCTTGTGTGCCTGTCTACGTTTCATGACAAACTAAATACCCTGTTGCTTCTGTTATACCTCACTGGGTGTTTTTCAGATGGGTAATATCAAATCAAAATCCAACTCAAGTGTGTGGTGACGTAAGGGTGGATGGGAGGCTGTCAGTGAGTGAGGGCTGCTGGGGGATGATGTTCTTCTTCTGGTGATTGATGTTCCTCCAGGCGTCAGGTATAATGATGCTTTCTGGGATGGGAAGGCTCTCCTCCGACATGTAAGGACTCCGCCATTATGTGATGAAGGCCCTCCGAAGGGATCAAATTGCGAGGTGTGTTAACAGCACATGGGAGGCATGGCAACCTCCACAATGGGATGCTTCCTGGAAGAAAGAGGACTGAGGCCTGAGGTGTGACGATGAACATGAGCTTTGCAAACAGCACTGTGCATCCCGGCCCCCTGCTCTTAAAAAACACACTACTAATGACACCTGCATCAGACAGAAATGTGTGTGCAAGTGCGCGCGTGTGTGTGTGTGTCTGTCTGTCTGTGTGTGTGATGGTGAAAGAGAAAGAAACAAGGGCGATATATACTGTAGAGAAAGCGAAAAAACCTGAACAGAGGGGATGCATGAAGAGAGTGGGGAAAAATATCCGTACTGTACATAAAGAGGGGGAGAAAAGGAGAGTAGCTCAACCAGTTGTCTGATTGTTAGTCTTCTCTGCCTCCTCACCACTGTTAACCTGGGCTTGGAGGCGGTTTGGAGTTGGCCCTGTGTCAGTAGCAGCGGCTGTGGCCCGCGCAGTGAGCCTGAAGCCCAGCCAAGCCCAAGCCCGGCACGACCACTCCTGGCCCGGCCCGCCTCAGCCCACTCCTCCTTGTGCCCTCCTCGCTCCGGCAGCAGCTGCGCTCTTTTGGCTCCAGCCGCTAGGTATACGTCCCTCCCTCCCCACGCCCCTTCCTCCCCCCTCCTTCCCTATACCCCTTCGTCCTCCCTCCCTCCGAGGCTTCGCCAGGCACAGGGGTTGTTATAGTGCCCAGCAATTACTGAGTTGGCATGTACTCAGTTGTTTACTCACAGTCATATTCCTACTGGACTTTATTAAAACACCATCTGGTGTCAGAAATGGTGGAGCAGGAAGGGGAATAAAAACAGTAGGATGAGAAGAGAGGAGTGGAGTAGCAACGGAATGGCAGCAGTAGTGGGATAATCTCAAGGCTTCTCGTGGAGGAAGACAGAGAGGCAAAAAGAAAGATGGAGGAAAAAGGACAGCGAGGGAGAGAGGGTGGAGAGAGAGGGGGACAGAGAGAGAGAGAGGGGGGGGGGGACAGAGCATGGAGAGGGAGAGGGGGGCCGTCATGTTTGTCTCATCTAATGAGGTTTCTGTTCTGCACGGTAGCACGATGAATGCTAGCCAGATCGCCGGCCAAATACGGACGCTACCCATTTCAATAATGTGCGCCGCTGTTTCTGGCTCAAGTGGAAGATGATGAGATGAAGGCCTGCCATTATTTGTTGATGTGAGTTCATAACAGCGTCAATGTGACGGTATTCTAACCCTTCTGGTCCATTCCAGTGTCTGTGGAAGTCCAGTGTACAGTTCGTCACGGTCAGAGCTCGAGCCTTGATCAGGACCACCTGTCAGACCTTTTCCATTCTGGTCCACACCATCCCACTGCGTGACCCAGGTGCTGGGTGGCATGCTGGGTAATCAAGATCCGGGTCCACCCATGTAATGACATTCTGATGGTTATTGCATTAGCCCTAATTCGTTAAGGGAGATGTCATTTAGAATGAGAATCGGAATTGATTGGATAGTCGCTGAAGGATTGGATAGATGAATTAAGACAGAGGCTTGTATGAGAGTGCTGGCAGTCAGTGTGTGTCTGTGGAGGATGGGGGGCTCAATTATTTACAACCAGCACCTCTTTTAGGCTTTACTCTTGGTTGAAATAGCAGTTAGTATTGAGTCACAGTTGTCCCACTCAGCAGCAAACAAGCCTAACATATCACTCCACTAAGAAGCCTGTACAGGCCTATTCATCAGGAAGACATTTCTACTTATGTATTCTAATTCTTTCTAAACTCTAACACACGTGTTTAATCATCGCCACGGCTTGACCGTAGCCACATGGTAATTTGTTAGCAGCCTAGCTAATTATGCTTCAGGTTGTCCAGGGGATAGTCTGTTGGCTTCCAGTGGATCTGTTTTCTTCCAGAAACACCAACCATGGGAACCTGTGAGGTGGGACTTCCGGAGCAGGACTGTGACTGAATATATAGTCCTCCTATAGTCCTCCTCTGGTAGGACTCAGCTCTCCTTATAATTGGACACATGTGGCAGAAAAAAAAGGCCAGAGCTCAGAGCACATGTTCACCGATATAAGCTTCTGCGCTGTGGACTGAAGAAAAAAATATGAGGATGGGGGGAAGCCCGACAGATGGAACTTTAAGAGGGGTGGATGGAGAAAGACAGAGAAAGAGAGGAAGGGAGGGAGAGAGACAGATGAATAAAGGAAGAGAGAGAAAGAGAGAGAGAGACAGAAAGAGACCATTTGGGATGAAGCTGAAGGACTGGGCTGCACACGACTGTACTGTAACTAAATGTCTGTGCGTTAGTGGTGATCTGAGACTGTCACTGTTAATCACAGCTCGCCAGGCTCGCATCACCCCTGGTTGGGTACGTAAATGGGCAGAGGGAGGGAGGGAAACTGGGGTAAATTGGTTCCGAGGGGCTGTGAGGTGACTGGGGAGAGTTGTATAACTGGAGGGTTACTGGCGTGACAGCTTCACTGTGGGAGGAAATAGGGAAATGGACGTTCCTAAAGACACCCGGAGGGGAGGGAGGGGCTGCCCTCAGCTGTGATGTCGTCAGGGTCAGGGGTCAGGACTCATTATACTTAGCCATCTTTCAGCAAGCCTGGACGCCATCGGCATCATCAGCTAGGAAGTGAGGAAAAACGGATCAAATGAAGGATAATGGTCATTTGGACACAGAGGTAACATAATGAAAATGTGTGTGTCAAACTAGGCCCTAGTTCATGATACACCATCCTGGTGCTTCATGACTTCAAGCGCAGATGGCATTTGGGAGTTCAAAGAATTGTAATAATTTCTCCCTGAGTGATGAGTTCTGAATGAGCCCAATCCTATGTTAAAGTATGCTTGCTTGGTCATTATAGGTGTGTGCTTTCCAAGTTAAGATGGAAATGTACTGTAACAATTAAAACAGCGGCCTGGTAACAAATTAGTGGTGTGAAGTCGACAGGAGCACATGGTGTGTTGTTCTATTTTAATGAGAGTGAAATCGCCAGTCTTTAATCAACGCACACAGTTTTATACGACCCCTTAGTGTGATGTTCAAAGCAAGCATCCGCCACAACAACAGGATGTGCATTTTGTCATTTCCCTTCTGTTTTTATTATCTTCCTCTATTCGTTTGTTTACAACAGGTTGTCATGGATACAGCTAGAGCATCTTGTAACCCCAAAACGTTTTTGGCTGTGCTGGACCACGACAACAAGACAGAGCAAAAACATAATAATTAAATGCAAAAAACATATTTTAAGTGAGTGTTTTTTTTCTCAGGTAAAAAAGAAAGGGCATTTATATGAGCACCTGTGCCCAACCAATGTCTTCCTGCAAACGGCTTTGACATGCAACTAGCAGCCTCAAATGTTTGTCTGTTGTACTTCAAACCACAAATAGGCAGTCTGCTTAGGAACAAAACCTCGTCCAACAGCCTAATTTGTACTCCTACAAATAACAAATGTGATTTGTAATGCACACAAGATAATGTACTCCGTTCTATCAATATGGTTCATTTACCTTTTTCATGAGACTGTATTTAATTTTTGTAATTTAGAAGATGCTCACATCGATACTGACTGCAAATCCACTGGACGGTAAGCAACCAAAAGCAAAAACGATACTTGTGTTTATTGGCTAACATATCAAGGTACTTATACAAGTGTACGCATATCAAGGTACTCGTGTTAATGGACTCACACCAAAGTACTCATACCAATATATGCATATAAGATACTCACATCAAAGTACTCATACCAATGTATTCATATACTGTAAGGTACTCACACCAAAGTACTCATGCCAATGTATTCATATACTGTAAGGTACTCACACCAAAGTACTCATGCCAATCTATTCATAATAAGATACCCAAATGAATGTACTCACACTAAGGCACTCATATCAAGGTGTTAATATCAAGGTATTCACATTAAAGTACTCACATCAAGATATGAATATCAAGGTATTCATATTAATGTACCCATATCAATGTATTCATATTGAGGTACTCATATCAAGGTACTCATATCAGGGTATTCATATCAAACACATCCATAGTAAGGTACTCATGTTAAGGTAGTTCCTACAGAGCAAAGCTCATAGAGTGTGAGAGGAGGTGAGAGGATGAGAAGGGGGATGACGGGGCAGAGTCGGTGTGGGGTGTCTAGTCTCACGTCAGTGTGTCTCTATCACCCGGGTGACAGAGTGGCCAGCTGAGGCCGCCGCTTTATCGCCTGTGACATGTTCCCCCACCACAACGGCCCTCCCTTCAGCTCGCCTCCTACAAGCACCTTTTGTCTGGGCTAAATCGAGTTGGATGCACCCCTTTAACTTTGATTTCCATTCCCATTGTCCGCCTGTTGACGGGGAGGCTGACTCCATCTGGGCCTGCATTGCATGGTGCCGCCCTTTCAATAGGCATATGCTCTCTGTGTAAAGGCCCTAAACTTGCTGAAAAGTGGATCGGGATAATGATATACAAGATAGAGCCTGTCGTCTTAGCAGAGTGGCAGGATAGAGAGGGAGAAAAAATAGACCCATTCCATTCATCAAGTTATTGTATGGGCCTGACTTACATTTCACAAGCCTTTTTATGTATATTCCAGAGTGCCCAAGTGTTTAGACAAAAGCTCATGTTGAATTGATGGAGGTTTAAATTGCAGTCAATCTGCTCCCCTCTTGAACTCTGATAATGTGCACATGTATTTTACATTACCAGTGCACAGCTTGCCCCGCACCTTCCACAATGAAGCACAACTAAACAATATATTACTGTTAACTCAACTTCGTTGCATCCCGTTTTGAGATGGAAATGTGCAATATGCTGTGAAAACAAGCCTTGAGTTCTTTCTTCCTCCAGATGGTATCAGCACGTGTGATAACAGTAGTTAAGAAGGCATATAGTTACAGACATCAAGTCATTTCCTAGGAAAAACATACCCTTGGGAAGGAAAAGCAGAAAGAGGTTAAGTTTCACTATCAATAACTCCAGTATTTTCCTGAGATTCTATCTTAAACCCACATTTTCATCTAGCTGATTTTTTAAAACCCAAATCAAGATCATTACACATCTTACCTTAAATCCAACTAATTGAAGTAGGAGGACCACAGTCCAAGAATGAAGGAAAAGGAGTTCTGGTTCATTGCGTAATCTGGCTTTCTGCTGACTTCATTCAGAAGGGGATGAACTAGGGGGCCAGACGTTTTCTCTTTCTCCCCCACTGCTGAGCGATGTGAAGGGGCTCTATCGATTACAAGGCCTGGGTACAAAACGACCTAATGAAGGGTCAGCAATAATGGAAGAAGAGGGGCCCCTTGACGTGGTGGGGGCCCTTGGCTTAGGGAACCCCCCTGCCGGGCCCCGCCTTGTCCCTCTTAGCCTCTCTCCATTGGAGAGCGGGGGCCATGAAAAATAAACAGAGGCTCGCCCCCTCCAGCCCCAGCGCCGGCTGCCGAGTGCATACGGTCCATGTGAGAGGGGTATTTAGTGAGCTGAAAGGAGGAGCGTTAGATCAAATGGGAGTGAACAGAAAGAAGTCTCCTGGGAGGAGCACAAGCCCTGCACCATTTTATAGACTCCCCTGAAAGAAAGTGATTACAGATCATTATCCAATTGAAGCAGATTGATGGACCGGGGTCAAAGTAATATAGCCCATAGCAGCAAACGGGGAGGGGTGCCAAAGAGGGGGATGGGTAGGATGGTACAATGGCCGGATTGTCACCCAGGGAGAAGAAATGGAGAGGGGGGGAGGAATAGGGTGGGGGGGGGGGTCAAATGAAAGATTGGGCTTTTCTCTTTTAGGAGTATGTTCAAGTGGCACAACAAGTGCTGATGAAAAGCCTGGATGAGTTGGGCCTGGCAGCCTGCCTGCCCACGCTAACTGGTGGACTGGCTGGCTGTTAGCGCAGCCTGCAATTACAAAGGGAAGATAAGGGGATCTTTATGTAGAAGGACCTTGAATAGTTGTTGGAGTGGCGGAATGATTTGCCTGTCTGTGGGCAGATGGGTGGGTGGTCGCGTGGAGGAACGCTTTGCGTTGGAGGATTCAGGGAAATTTCAAAATGTGTATGCTATCGCCCTGATCCATCCGCCCCCCACACACACGCACACGCACGCGCACGCACACGCACACGCACATTGAGGACTTGGTAGTCTGCTACTGGTTTGACCTCTTGACTTGCAATGACCTCTTGACCTTTGCTATAAACTGGCCGAGTCTCTCCACAAGGATTCCACATCAAGACTCTAAGTCTGAATGCCAGGAGCATGGCTTTGGTTCTGTGATACATGCTGATGGCTGGACAGAATCGGGACTTATAAAAGCTCCACTAGTACATTAGTCATTACAAAAGTTATATAATCATGATGGGTATTTTTTTACTGTAGGGTTTTCATGTGATAAATATCTGTATTTTGGCTGAATAAGTCACTGGCCAACAGTTGTTGAATTATTCATTCTTGACAAAAAGAAACAGGAGCATATAACATTTTTCACTTTCTGTGTTAGCTCATCATATAAGGCAATTTTCAAATTGTTAATTTTTCCTTCTTCCAGAACCAATCAGTGAATGTCTAGTACTGTACATCGTCCTCGGCCATCCATGGTAGATGTCATAGTGGCTTTCTGCCATGTTGATGAAACTGAACCATTCTTTAAGAGTGTTAGCAGGGGTCTGTGACCGTGGAATATGGTCTTGTGACAGGAAATCCCTTCATCCGTAAACCATGGCCATCTTAAAAGGCTTTCAATATTAGCCAAGACAACATGACTTGATACAACGGATAACTCCCTCACAAAAAGCATATTGTAGTTCCAACTACTTCGTCAGAGTTCAATTTGGCACCAGCTTCTTTCCATGAAAAAGAGTTCAAACGTATAGAGGGGTTCAGGAACATGAAGTGGTCTTCACAGCTGCTCACAAGCAAAGAGCATCAAAAGATGAGCGCAAAAAGCATGCCACAATTACAGTGGAAGAGTGACTGCCTCAATCATGTTCAAAGTTCACCACTGGAAGAGCAAGTCTGTTTATTCGTGTCTTTGTGTAATTATTGGATTTAATGCAAGATCATGACCCAGTCATTCCCACCATTAAAAAGAGAGACGGAGGCTCTGTCTTAATCACAGAGGTGGACGGCAGACAAGATTCACTTCACACTCACACACACAGACACAAACTAAACACACACGCACGACAGATACACACACACACCACACAAACAGATTCCAACACGTACAGTGCACACACACAAGCAGATAGAGACGCACACACACAATAACACATGCAAAACCCCCTTCCCAAACACACACGCATCCTCTTATTCCCACTCTTGTGATGGCTTGTGTCATCTCTTAGGAATCCCAGTAATGTATGAGAAGTCTATTAAAAGCACTGGTTGGACAGAGGGCTAAACCAGGGGCTTTCTGCGCCCCCCCAACCCCCCCACAGCCCATCCGGGGAACCCGCCACTCCAGGTGGATCTTATTGAAACTTCATTTTGTCTGCCGCATGGGAAAACAAGACATATCTGTAGACTGCAATATTTGCTGTAGGTATGGGAGGGTGAGGAGTTGTTGCGTGTCGGTGGACAACTCACAGCTAGCTTTGGTAGGGAGGGAGTCAGAATGGCCCGACTGCTTTCAATGCTACTCACTTCTACAAGTGCGGAGGTTGAAGACAACATGCTAACGTTAGCACAACACCGGGAGTGTGAATCACCAGACAGAAGATCATCACTAGCGGGTCCCTCTGCGCTACACTTGGTTGGATAATTGGAAAATCCGAGGGCATTAACTCCAACGGGATTAAGGAGGGAATTAAATATGTTAATCCCCAAAATAGGTAAATAGCCTCAACGATACAATAACCAATTTCTAGGGTTTCCCCCCAAGGGCACGTTTGTCTTTGAAGCAACATGGTCTCGTGTGTTACACATTGTTCCATAAGGTTCCCAAGGTTCCCCCATTGGTGCCCAAACCCAGGACCTGACTCTTAACCTGTTCTCCCAGGTCCTTTGTTCCATACATTATCACATCGCACTGTTCCACAATGTTCCACCTGAGACAGTGTTGTTGCTTGGTGTTCATCTGACTGTGGTTATTGCATGGGATTGAGGACAGTGATTGGGTTCTTTATATGAAAGTCATGGATTGGTTCTTTATATGAAAGTCGTGGATAGGATTCTTTATATGAAAGTTGTGGATAGGGTTCTTTATATGAAAGTCGTGGATTGGGTTCCTTATATGTGTGAGGCCCCTTGAAGATGGAAATGTGGCAATTGCTACTCTGTACACGTGTGCTTTAGATATATTACATATTCACAACACTGGTCTGCTTGTGTGTGTGTGTGTGTGTGTGTGTGTGTGTGTGTGTGTGTGTGTGTATATATATATATATATATATATATATATATTTTGTGTGTGTGTGTCTGTCTGTGTGCACAGGCTTGCATGTACCATAGATATATATATATATATATATATATATATATATATATTCATCATATTGGTGTGCATGTTTGTATGTGCATGTTTGTGTGTGTGTGTGTGTGTGTGTGTATGTGTATGTGTATGTGTATGTGTGTGTGTGTGTATGCGCGTGTGTGTGTTCGTGCGTGCTTGTGTGTGTGTGTGTCTATGCATATTTGCGTGAGCCAATAGATCACTTGAAGGGACACATGGATATAATAGAAATAATGTAACCCTCCTTGCAGCGGTGTCAGACAGTCTTTGGAGGTAAAGTCCTCAGAAGCATCTAAACTACTTGTGAGGGGACAATAAATGATTTCATAAAAGTCTCTATTCAAAACATTGGTGTAAACACTAGCGGCAGAAGTGCCAGTGCATCAGTTGAGCACCAGGGCAGAAATCAAGTTGAACTGCCTCACAGAGATCAAAGTAAAAAACACAAAATATACAATTAGGGGACTACAGTTTTTACTGGAACTGAAGCATTACAAAAGACCCGAAGGTCAATTACTGGTTGTCTCAGAGAAACTTTTTCTGTTATGTTGTTGTGTCCAAAGATGAATGTCTTAGAGGGTTAGAAAAGAAGAAGAAAAAACATTAAAAGAGGTCAATCATTGAAGAATGTAGACCATGAAGAACCACAGTCAAATTCAATAAGGTCATTATTCCAGGCTTAGGGTTTTGCATTAGTATTTTTCCAGAGTATTCTATACTGCATATTGTCATCTCTCTTCTCCTAACCGCCTACAGGACATAGTAGGATGGCAGCAATACTCTCATTTAACATTTTGGAATATCAGCCTCTCAATTACCAGAAATCTGGGCTAATTCTTGAACATCCGCACCAACAATTTGAAAAACCATTCATCGCCGACCTCTGCGTATTACAAGTGACATTTTCCATTATGCTGATTACACTTAATGACGCTAAACAACTGTTAAATGAAGAACAGCAAAGTTATCTGAGAGAGGGAAAAAAAAGCAAAGTTCCTTATCTCAGAGCCAAAGTAGAGGAACCACACATGCAGTGCTGCACTTATCTGCCATTACACATTTAAAATAGAAGAAATGACCCCAGGAGAACCCAGTTTTTAAAACGAGTTATATTACTAATGAGCCAGGCAGCCAAAGAATTATGCAGGCCTTGCCAACAAACGCTGGGCATGTTGCTGAAGTGCTGTTCCACTGTGGCCTATGGAGCTGCCAGTGGAGCAAATTGCGGAGTATTACCAACTTTTATTAGTTTTGCAAACTAAACCCCATGCCCATAAATGTGGCAAGGATATTAATTATGGGAAATGAGTACAGGGTAAATAACGGCTTGTTGTGGTTCTGACAGGAAGCGTGTTGTGGACCAGCTCACAGATGGAGGGTGTTTGTCAAAGGCCATGTCACTGCCGTGCATTTTCTGAAAGGCATTAAAGAATACGCTAGCCGATAGATGTCTGTTAGTACATGCCAATGTGAACAGAAATGTTGTGTAAATGATTCTGCAGAATAAGGCATATTTTCTTATTTACTCTCTATTTTACCTAATTTATCTTTGAAGCTTCTGCCAAAGCCGACTCTAGAATGGTCCAAAATGGAAGGGTGTTGGGAAAGAAAAGCACAAGTCACTTCTGAACATAGGATCATTTGAGCTAAATACCCCCCCCCCCCACACACACACACACACACACACACACACTCACCGACACACCCCGCCTTCACCCGCACAAAACAGCGTTTTGGTTGGAATCCTTCATCCTCCGCAGCCAAGGTGAGTTCCATTATGAGACCCTAATCTATCAGTGCACAATCACAACGGCGTGATTAAACCAACCATAAACGTCCTCTTTTCAGCGGAGAAGGGGGGGGTGGGAGGAGGGGTGGGAGATATGAAATGCTGGCTGCTCTGCTTGCCGGGATATGATAAGAGTTTGGGAAGTCGTCGCGTACTGATTGCCACAGGCAGGGAACGTGCAAGGCTGGAAGTGCTAATTTTATTCATTTACCTCCCTCTCCGGATAATTGTTTCTGTCAACCAGCGACAGCTCGATAAAGGATTTCACGGCACTGAAAACAGTTACACGGCTACTTTGGAAAGGCGATTGGTGCCGATGATAATATTTATCACCTGCTTTAATATCCCCCTCGTGTGCAAATTGATTCCTCCTCCTGAGAATCTCGTTCACAAGGAGCCTTCTTTTCTAAGCATTCAAATGATGTGGCTTCCCAGGTATCTGAGGTTCATTATTGTTCCTGGTCAGAAGGCTGGTGTTCCTGGTCAGAAGGCTGGTGTTCCTGGTCAGAAGGCTGGTGTTCCTGGTGAGAAGGCTGGTGTTCCTGGTCAGAAGGCTGGTGTTCCTGGTCAGAAGGCTGGTGTTCCAGTTATCGGTTGACACCGCAGCATAAACAAAGGATGCCTGAAGCATGCAGACAGACATGCTACAGGGATATGGTACTGTAGGAAGTACAATACAACCATCAGACAAATGGAGATCTGACACTTCTTGGTAAAAGGTCATACATGAACACATCTGCACATTTGATACAGTAGATGAAGTATCTTTGTGTTGCAGGAAATAGGAGCTGTTATTTAATGGACACTTAACATCATATTTCTTTTAAGAAAGGCAAGTTTTTAAGAACAAGTTATTTTTTAATAATGGCCTAAACATAATACATATGATAAATTCATATACAGTATACATCCTAATTCATGAATCAAGTCTGACATGCTATCTAGTCTGACATTTTATGTCAGTAGAATTTACAAATTTACATCTCTTTTTAATCTTGAATACATTACAAGTTTAAATTTCCTACTCTGCAACAACAGGATAATCAGATTAAGATGAGCATCTGGAGACTAGGCAACACACTGAATTCATACCGACAGACTGATTTTGTTAACTTACTTTTGACCAATCCTTTCAAATACATGCTATGAAAAGATACGATGTGATTGGTGAAAATACCAAATACAAAAAAATCTCAGAACTGGTCTGCCTATCTAAACGGTGCCTTAGATTCTAGTGTAAATATACATTTATACAGCTCCGGAAAAAATTAAGAGACCACTGGACCTTTTTCTTTTGAGTGAGGAACAGAAGGTTTTGAGTGAGGAACAGAAGGGTTAAAATTAAGAGACCACTGCACATTGAACACTTCTGTTCCTCATTCAAAACTTTCCTTTTCAACTTTTTTGCAAAGGAAAGAAAAAGGTGCAGTGGTCTCTTAATTTTTCCCGGAGGTGTATAGTCAAGTGGTAGCTTTTACAGATAGAAGCACACAAGTATTAATAAAATCAAGAGTTTTACTAAAAAACAGTTCAATCCTTCCAATGATTTATGTTTAGGTGAAGACTTAAAAACCTCAATGAAAAACTATTTTTTCCTTTCATCAAGAGAAATTTTAAAGGCAAAGTTTGTCTTTTCCCTCTTATTATTGTAATAATACCTTACATTTTTGTTATGTCCTGCTTATTATTATTTCTTATACACTCATTGAATTTGTGTAGTTTTTTATGCTTAGTGTGCAACAGCACAATATTGGCCAAGCATTTCAGGGTTTAGCGAACTTGAAAGCCTGTTAAAAGCCAACATCCAATCCACATGCCTGAGCCCTTTCTCTACTCTTTCACATCCACCTTCCTGGGACCTTTCTCTCCTCCTCCACCTCTTCCACCTTCAAGGAACCTTTTTTCTCCCTTCACCACCCAGGGCCCTTTATGTCCTCCTCCTTCCTGGGTTTCTCTCCTCCTTCACCTCCCTGGCTTTCGCTCCACCTTCACCTCCCTGGGTTTCTCGCCTCATTCATCTCCCCGGGTGTTTCTCGTCCTTTACCTTGCTAGATTTCTCTCCTTTACCGTCCTGGTTTTCTCTCCTTCACCTCCCAGGGTTTTTGAGAGTTTAGGCACCTTTTTCTGACCAGGGTCACTAGAGACGATATATTTAAATGGTTCAAGAGTGAGAGAACTATTTTTGTGGCAAAGATTCCTAAAACAGTGACCTTCAAGGAAGGGACATGAGAGTACAGGATTGAGGGTGAGGTGGACTTCTTAGAGCACTACTGTAAAGAAAGCCTGTCTGTGTGCAGGAAAGAGGCTTGCCGAGGTGGGGGTGGATGGGGGAGTGGGGAGGGGGGCTGGAATGAATGGTATGGAGTAGTGACCAGTCATGCATGCTCTTGTCTCCCTCCCTTTTCCCCTCTCTTTCACTATCTCTCCCTTCATCTCTCTCTTCCTCCGCTGTGCGCCTCCCCATTCTGTGCGCTCGACGAGGAGGAGAAGACACTTAGCCGGGCCAGCGGAGTTGGGGGGCAGCACAGCGTGAAATAAGGGAGAGGAGTAGTTGAACCAGAAAGAGGACAGAGTCAGGGCTGCTCATTACAGAACCCAGGCCCCTGACTTGTCCCCTCCTTAAATGCTGACGGGACACCTCGGATCCCCCTGCAGCAGGCCAAACTAACAGGGCTGGACAGCAAGTGGGGGGGGGGTCACACTCACCTGGCAAGGGGGAGGGAGGCAGGGATGGGGCCACTGGTACACTCAGTCCGACACCTGACTCAGTGATTCCACTGTGAACAGGCATGCATCAGCGCTGTGTGTGTGTGTGTGTGTGTGTGTGTGTGTGTGTGTGTGTGTGTGTGTAGGGGGGATTGCTGAGGCAGAAAATGAGCATCAACTTTAGGTAACTGTAGAAATGCAACCAGTGTTGTTAAAGGATAAGCTGTTCCTCATTTCCCTGTTGAACATGTTTTACCAGCTGGAGTGCCTTGTGTATCATTGAGTCTTCTGATAACTGTGTTCAGTGGATGTTTGCATGCTGAAGTTCTAATCAACTGTTTTAACAACTGTTTTGTCAAATCTGTGATCCACACAGAACCATTTGTCTCGACGTTCACCTGTTCTTCCTGCATTCTGTGCAGAAAACTACATTAACTATCTTAAAGGCTAGAGAAATAACCATGGAGAAATAATTATTTTTATTGTGTAACTCACTTGCCCAACAGCTGACAAAACATTTGCTGCAATTTGTTTATATCGCTTTTTATGTCCTTTCTTAGCATGTGAGCAGCTGCCTCTATAAATACGCTTCAAAAACATTCAATTGAAGAACAGGGATAAACTGGAGAAATTCTCCAGACATTATGAAATTATAACCACAAATTATTAAATTAAATCAAATATCACAACTAAATCACAGCTGCGTTTACTTCTGTGTATTTTCTTTTGGTGTTAAAATTGTTGCCTACGAGCTGGTAGAGTTGAACTTAAAATCACACAATTAAAAAACAAGCATTCACAGTGCAAAATGTAGTCGGAATTTTTCAGATGACATATTACATATAAAATGTATTAAGATATATTACTTCTGATATTATTCTTGGAAGTCTAATCCCATTCTGTGAATACAGTCATTCATCATTCGTAAATAAACCATCTGTAGTCCACTGATATTCATGGCTGATCACGTCTCTTATGGCAAGAGCAATGAACCAATGTCTTTTATTCATCTCTGATGTATGGATGACACATTAAACCAAATTGCATTGACAATTGTCCCTCTGTTATGACAAAAACATATGTTGTTTTTCCTACATTTACATTCCTTTTTTAGCAAGTAGGCTAAAAATATACTATAAAAGGGGCACTGACATTCATAGTTTATGTATATGTGACAAATGTTTATAGATAAAATGACAATGTAATGTATTGAAATCATTTTCTATAATGCTCCTTCATAAGCTCCTATCTTTTGATTTAAATATAAGAAGCTGTAAATCTGCTTCAGTGGTGTGTGTGCTCTTTCAACCCTCACTACTTCCTGTTTCTGTCACATGTTCTGTGAAATACTGCCATCTATTGATCGTGAGATTCTTTTAACTGAGAGCTGTGGACCGAAGTAGAGATAAAGAATTTAAGACTCCATCGACCTTCTCTGCACAAGCCGGTTTTCAGAAAAGTATTCAAACTAATGTAAATGGGTTCATTTGTAAATGGGGAATTTAATAATGACACAAATATCTAACCTATTAGCTTGCATCTTGCATCACCAGCTTTCATCTGGTGGATTACAATATATGTGGACATCCCCTTTACAAAATACAGTCTGTAATGTTAATATATTTTACCTATTTCTGAATGCGTTCATTCCGTGTGGTTAAAGTTAAATAACTCACCACCAACAATTCTAGCTGGGGGCTTGGACAAATGCTTAACGTCGCAGTCTGAATGTGGTGGTCTTCCTTGCCGTATCAGCACGTCAAATCACCTTAGCAGAACAACAAAAGTGGAAATACCTCAGAAGCGAATATCTACTTTTCTCCCAACGTACATTATATTTGTTTCACCTAGCTTTCCAAGTGAAGAGGTGTCGAGGTTGAAAAGTGCAGAGAGGAATGACAACATTTGGCAAATAGGAGTGAGAGTGTATTTCACCCCCACCACATCTAAGGTTGTGGAACTGTAACACTGTATTCTCTCACAAGCTCCTTGGAGAGCCACTACAGAGAGCTGTTGTGTTTCACCAAATGTACTCCCTAGCATTGAGCAGGTTGTTCGTCACCGGCTCTGTTGAGCTTAAACACATACACTCTCGTCGCAAAACTCTGAAGTGTAAAAATAAACATCTACCACCACTAATCTTTTTTTTCCCCCCTTCCAGGGTCTGTTTAAAGCTCAGAACCTGATCTTGCCATTCTGTCCCACGTTTCACATGTAACTTCCATTTCAATTTATTTGTGTGTCCATTTGTTATTGTAGCGGAACCTGTGCCAAGGTGCTCTGGTTAGTGAAAATGCCATATTCTTTGATTTGATTCTATATGATTTCATCTGGGAACGCTGGCTGAGCAGGACTAGGGCTAATCGCTGGACTACTGTTTGCATTTAAACCTCCATTTCGGTTATCCCCTGTGGATTCATTTGTTTCACAGAGGTCCAATTACGACCCCCACCCCCCCCCACCCCAAACGCCATTTTTTCTGTTGCAATTAAACAGATTTTTCCTGTTTATGTTAGGTGTTCTTAGGATGAGGGACCATGTGAGGGTCAGCATTTTAATTAGCCGCTATTTAAGACCAACAACAAACGTATCTTTTGCCAAATGACTCACAATACAAGAGGTTTGAAGCCATGCACACATATTAAGCCTCTTCATCGCCATTAAAATTGTACCTAAAGTGTGCAACCACTATGACATTCATTTGCAAAATTTTGGTTTGATTAAGGTTACTATGGATACCAAATATGTCCCCACTGACTTGGCAAAGTATATTTTCTTCCTCTCCGTGCAATGTCAAAGCCTAGCAGTGAATGCCTGTTCTATATGATATTCCCCCTTTTCAATATTTGGCAGTGCATCCACAGGAGATCAAGATGTGTGTGTCTGTTGAATGTCAGGACTGAAATGGTTGCGGTATAAAGGCATAGCACCCAGGAACTCCTGCTGTACAGGGCGCAGCAGGGGAATTTGCATGTTCTTTGATCCCAAATGGAAAACACTATGCAAACGATGTTTACACATAAACATGTCTCTCCTACCTAAATATAATTGTCACACTTTTGGGATACAGTATTATACTTTATTTTGAGACATAAAATTCCAAAATATGAACAGAGTTACTGTATACCATTAAGCATTTGTTTTTTACAGTATAATTGTAATCATTTCCATTATAGCTGGGAGTGGACTGATCATTTAGTGAGAGAGACAATAAATGCATTGCTTTTGTTTAACATTTTGGAAACATTAACTTATTTTAAAAAGCACCTGAGAAGAGTTGTGGCCTCTTATTTGAACCTCTAGAGACATACCATTTCTTCTGTTTATACGGAGTGTACTGCTTTTCATCCCTCATCCAGTATGGTTTTCATTCCACCTGGATGAAGTGAATTGGATGAGCACAACCCCTCCAGGGATGAATCCCGGCCCTCTGCAGAGTTGAGGAGGCCGGGATGCCTCTGGGAGCTACTGCAGGCCTCCTTCCACTCTATGCACTACTTGGCCTTTGTCTTCTCCTTGATGTCTCTTTGGACATGGGGAGGTGGTGGGGGGGCTGCTTTGCTTCCTGTCCCCGGCCGTCCCTGGCCCGCTCCATTGAAAGCAGCTGATGCTATCTCATGGCAGCATTTGTGGCCGCCCCCTGCCGTGACAAATCGAATGCAGCTGTTTGGAAAATACCAGAAATGCCTATTAAGACATTGGTGCCCCCTCTTCAGGTCACCCCCAGCCCCTTCCTAATACCCATCACTAAAATGAAATTGAAATTTGCTGCATCAATATTGGCTGCCTACAGTTATTGGACATCCTCTAAGCATATGGTCATATGAAAGGGGGGTGGGAGGGCATAAAAATGGGGGTGTGGCTATTATGAAAAAAAAAGACTTGTCATTTTGTGTGAAAAAGTTGTAATTAAACTTAATTATTTTTGCAATCTGAGACATGTACTTAGGTCTCAGATGGAAATGTATTAGGGGGGAAAGACCTATCATTATTTTGATTGTGACCAAGGTGGCTTTGAGTTTGATTGTGTTTTGTTTGAACAAGTTTGCTAATGAACGCCAATCCGGCCGAGCTAGCACTTAATGCATATCTGCTGATCTGTTAGTCCCCACAGATCTTAGCCAAACACTGGCATCACAAAACAAATCTGTCTGTCAAAAAAAGGTTACACCTCTAATTAGGGTCCTGACTTTGTGTCCTTAATTCCAAGTCAACCGTCAGGTTTCCCTGATTGGTACAAATCATTTTTTGCCAAAAAGGTTAGAAGAATGGGTCACAAGTTCACCTCGGTGGTGATTTGCTTGTACATTTAAAAGACCATTGATTACGTAATTAGGAGGGGAAATGTGGGTGTAGGGTTTGACTGGCTGCATTCTTTCAGCACTGGTGGGAACTGTGAGTGTTGAGAACCCAATCATGAGACAGGGGGATATATCACATACAGCACATAATTCCTTCTTATGGGATGACCAATTATTTTTCCTAGTACTACCTCAAACGTGTACAGTGATGACCATCAGTGTACCATCTCATTGGTCAGCTTGGATCCAGCCAGTTGCCTTGGTAATATGGTCAGAGGCCGAGCTAGAAACAGATGAAGACTGTAACACTCACTAAGGCCTGCAGTCCTATCCCCCGCTTGGGTCAAACAAAACCAAAACTAAGGTCAAGTCAGGCATCATGACCCTGTTCTAGGGTGGTTATGGATGGTCTGACCGGCAAATGGTCGATGTGGAGAGGCCACATGCACCAAAGCAAAATAAACTTGAGGGGAAGGAAGTGGTTAAAATTAACAAGAGTCCAATACGAAGATTAAATGTAAAACGCCGGCCAGTAATTGATGTGTTGCTAAGAAAAAGCTCTGCTTGCTGTTAATGTGTGTTTCGTGGACATAATTGCTCCCAGATCTGCAGCATAACTCTATGGGTGATGTTGATTAGTAAACGTCTTTACAGTAAATAGTTGCAACTAATCATGATATGTGGCTATTAGCTTAGAGATGGAGAAGCACAAAAAGCTTTATGCTTAGATGCCATTTACTGCACAGCACCTGAGGTATCCAGAGCTGAGTTTTCCATCAAACACATGGCTCATACCTTGTAAGTAACAATGCTGCTCCAGGAAATTCCAAGAAACTTTTAAAATGGATTTCTCAATGGATTCCACCTCCATTTGAAAACAATGAAGATCTACGCTACTTGTGGTTAAAACATAATATTGCGGTGATTATGCAGTTAATCCTGGTTGTGCAGCTGGCTGGGTATTTGCCTTTCATGCCATCCACCTGGGTTAATTTCCCGGCCCTTCCATTCGCTACATCGGTGTCAGAGGTGGAATGGCGAAAATGAAACCATGGCAAAAAGGTGTTCATGTGAAGGACTTGGAGTATATGTCTGGTTTACCTGCTTTCCCAGTGAAAAGGGGAGTGACCATAACCTCTTGTAGGTCATTTTGTAACATAATTACATTTTTCTGATGGAAACCATGTTTCAGTGTAAACTAAAATCACAGGCTAATATTACATTTAAAAAGTACGCAATAAAAATAATTTTTATTTTTATATTCTATATTCTGGTAAAACAGATATGATCTACACTATAATATTTTGTGCACATGTATGATCTTTGAGAATTTTAATTGATTTGAAAAATCTTTTAGAATAATAATTTTTCATTTGCAATGAAAAAATGTGCTGTGTAAATACTTTACCAGAAATTTGCCTAAAAGCAACATTTTCCTTCAGTTGTATACCAAAAAAATGAAGAATTTCAGTCAAAATTATGAATTAAGTATTGCTTTTAGGAAACTGGGCCGTGTCTTAGGTCAGTTAGCATGTGCACAGATGGGACGGATGGTATTATTTGGGGTATTCATAAAATTTTTATCTGAAAAGCTAATTTTAGGGCGCACAGTCTGTCATATTTAAGACCAGACAAAAGCTGATTTTAGCAGAAATATTGCTGATAATAGTGTGAATTTTGACAAAGCAGCTTCTATTCAGCCATGCAGAAAGCCCATGGAATAAAAATAATATGGCTTAGGTGTCTGTGAAGTTTGTGTATTGAAAAATAAACAATCATTTTATATTATTATGAACCAACCAAATCCTCACCTCATTTCAATGAATGTGGTTCTCTGTCCAACACAATGCAATCACCACGTAGTCTAGTCAGGACTGTAGATAAAGGGTTTGGCTTGTGTGGCTCCTTGGAAAAAAATCTTAATCATCTTGATTAAAAGATCAACAGTGAGCAGACATCCTCTTTCAGGGGTAAGCATTGCTAGTGTGTTGGAGCCCATGTCCATGGGGGGCTCACATGGACATGAAGTCAGGATTTGTACGGGTCCATTGGATAAATTCTGACAGGGTTTTGCACACTGAGTTTCTTAAATATTTAAGGACAGCGTCCTGCAAGCTGCACACCAGTCTTGCCTACAGCTGCTCACATTGAACATTGTGAGTGCGTTCTGTCCTTGTGAGCCCGTGCCTCTGGCGGTGTCTAATGCACATTTGGGGGGGCCTGCGAAGCTACCTGAACAAGGTAGTTATGCCACCATCCACAAGTTTCTAGTTGAGTTCAATTGTCAATAGAGTGTCTAAAATACAAGAATGAAAGGAGAAAAAAACCTACGCAACAAAAAGTAAACCTTCTAAAAAGAATCACATCAGAATCAAAAATGTTCAATGCGAAATTCCATAGATTTTCATAGATATCCTATGCACAATTATACATGTACTCTAGTTGATATTTCATCTAAATTTAGAAAACACATTTACTAGACCTCAGTGTGAGTCCTGGTTGGGCTGATTATCATAATATAATCTATTCAGTACTGAACTGTTTTAAGATAAGAACCAACTGAATGCCGGAAACTGAGTCGCTTCCATCAAAGGCCAGTAATAATCACAAACGTAAGCTAACATTCCCTACACATTTTAACATAACCATGGGAAACCATGGAAAATTGTACTTGTAGTGGTCAACATTTTGGCCTTGTGGCCTTTATCACTACAAGATTTTTACTGAGATTAAAAGATTTTCTTGAGATTTGCTTTAGTCTGTCTCCTATTTTATCTTTGTGCCCTATCCTCCACAGGTTTTCATGACATTTCAATTGTGTATGTTGAGTTCCATTAAAATTTATGATGCATCAAATGTTGACGAAGCCAAGACATTTGTACGCATGTCTTGCATCTACTGCTATATATCATGTCGGCCCAATACATGATTGGCGGAAGAATAGAAAAGTGTATCTGCATATGTGACTGGGCCATAATGTGACTGGACCCTAAGTCATAATGTCACTGAGTACCTAATCTATGATGGAGTGGAGCTAATTCATGCAGATTTTGAATTATACAGTCAGGAGGTTACTCAACGTGATGACAGCACCAGCACTAAGGCTGCATAAAAGCGGCTCAGTTCAGATGTTTTCTTCCACACATTTTTGACCAATTATATCAACACTGGAAAAGATTGCTGAGAAAATACAATTTCTGGACAAAATATCAGAATTGGATGGCTTGTGTTATTGCAGCCCACAGACTAATCAGTTGATGATTTGCACCTCCATTGAACCAAGTGAATTCTAAAACTGTTTAAGAACATTGTGTTTGTCTTGATACACCCACATGCACTCTGTGTCCCATTGACATTGCCTGCCTTTACACAGAGGGCATAACTGTGATACTTCTACTAATTACTGTTTTACCAATTGTTCTTTTGACCAATCACTTCAGACCGGTTCACATCATTTTTTTCTGAGCTGCTATGATGGCTTTGAAAGACCAATTAGTGGAAGGAATAGCAGAATTGGTATGTCTTTTTGTTTAAATGCAGACTGTGTTGTTGGTCTTCTACATTACAGTATGCAAACAGGTTTATTCTCGCCAGCCTCAACCTAAAATTAAAATTCAATGCTATTTCCTGTTCACCAAGTACAGTAGGCTGTGCCATTTGACTGCCAGTGCTTTTAATGTGTTATTTTTTGTTGTTTTCTATACTGTACCATAAGTAAGAAAGCCCAAGGCAAAGTTAGAAAGCACTAAATATAAGCCATTATGGGCCATAAATGAACATAATCCAAGATGCACTCGGATTATCTATTTAGGGGCTGTCAGATGAGGACAATGGCTGCCATCAACATTCCCATTGGCTTGCGCTGCAGTGAAACGCATAGCTTTACCACCGCAAAGAGGGAGAGATGGAGAATCGGGATAAAAATAAGTACGGCAAAAACAGGACCTGAGGGCAAGGCGAGTGTATTTAAGCGATCATTTATTCCAATCAGTATGTCTCTGCACACTGTACATTGGGAAACCCAAGGTTTGTATCCGAGTTTTCACGGTGAGGTTAGGGCCGGGTATGGATAGTGTTGGAATGTTAATGGTTTTCCGATAATTACCACCATCTGCAGACTCTAACCATTCATCCCTAAGAACATCTGTTCCTTTTTTTATTTATCTGTTTATTTTCACTTTGGATTGTGCCGTTTCAGCGCAAGGTTGATACGAGTTTAGAGATTTTTTAAAAATTAAACTAAGGTAAATGTACTCACCCTGACCCTTGAACCTTGACTGGCATCGACCAGCACGACTGGAATCGTCTCTTCGTTACCAGAAAAGAACAAAATAGGAAGATTATTGTAAATGTTTGCAAAACTGTGGAAAGAGAAGTAAACATGAGCACTGTCCTGGATCTTCTGTTCATATCTCCAGCTCCAGGTTTATGAGATGTCTCGCAATGTTTGGTCACATAATTTGCAATATTGTTTTGTAACATTTTTCAATAGTTTTGCAAAAATAAAATGAAAAAGTAAACAACTTTCTGCAAAGTTTGTTTTTATTTGCGAATTTAAAAAATAAAACACTTTTTAAATGTAATGTTTTTTGCGTACTGACCAGGTCTTTTCAAAAAAAGTTAACTCATCTCAATGAGACTTCATGGATAGATAAAGATTAAAAAGTATATATATATAATAATCCATGAATAGTGTAATATATTCACTTTAATAAATCTAGGAAAGTTAAATCAGTTAGATAACCAAAAGTGAACATTCATCTAGTTCCTTCACTGTCGCAGATCCCATTGGAGGTAGGCAGCTACTGGTCAAGAGGAGAAACTCTAGACGACATGTTCATATATAAGCTTGTCCTCAACAATACCCCGTACACCCCTTGTCGCCTCCCCTAACATGTTTAACCTTTAGGAGAAGATTGCCCATTTGCTCTGCTCTGCTCTCAGACCCTCTCTTACACTAGTTCTAATGAGGACAGGAAAATCAATAGATTGACACATGAAGGATTAGTCTATAGACAGAAAGCTAATTAGACCTGTTACAGCAGATGGAGGAGCCAAAGCAGATGGATGGATCCCACCACCATGATAAAGACATACTTCATTTGACACCTTGAGGACCATAATTGAAATAATGATTTTATTGATTTTTTTTTGTTGCTTTTGTTTGTTTGCAATAATAAACAAAATATATATTTTTACTTGATGTCTTTAGCCTTTGAAGCTACAAAACCTTGAAGGCGTTCATTGTACAGTTAACAAAGTACAGCATTTGAATGAAATGTAAATATGAAGAAGTCAATGTAAATATATACAGCTCCAGAAAAAATTTAGAGACCACTGCACATTTTTCTTTCCTTTCCAAAAAAGTTGAAAATGATGGTTTTGAGTGAGGAACAGAAGGGTTAAAATTAAGAGACCACTGCAAATTGAACACTTCTGTTTCTCACTCAAAACCTTCCTTTTCAACTTTTTTGGAAAGGAAAGAAAAAGGTGCAGTGGTCTCTTAATTTTTTCCGGAGCTGTAGGTGGAAATACTGACCCTTGGCGACCACTGCGTTGTTTGGAAATGTTGATTACACAATTATGATGGTTACGCATCTAATCATTTCTGTCAGGCAATTTAAATGGTGAGAATATGTCAAGGCCTACAAAGAATTGGGATTTACGAGCAGCAATAATTTATTTTCGTTTTTATTGGTTATTTATACATGTTGGATTATGGTTTGGCCGGTTGTACTGGTTAGAGCATTGGGCTAGCTACCCAAATGTTACTGCTTCAAACTACTGCTTCAAACTGTGCCCTTGTGCAAGGCATTTAACCCTATTTTCTCTGGATTATAGTGTCTGCTAAATGACAAAAATATAAAGGTTAAAGATAGCACATGTGCAAGATTGTCCATGTGCACATGATAATTTTTTTAACTGGCTTTGAGTATAATTTTTTTATCTGGCTTTGTAGCAATGATAAAAACTGGTCAAATTAGTGGAAAAGAATAGTTTGGCAGTTTTGTATGAAGACAGATTTCAATCAAAATAATGTAAACTTGTAAGTAGCGAGTCACAAATATTTACAGCGAGTCAAAAATATATAATGCAACTGTCAAATAAAAATCACTGTCAAGAAACGTGTGCATACAGTTTCACAAACATATGTTCATTTCCAAAAACAAATAATGAATCGTTTACAAAAACAAAGGATAATTAGCAAATACATGTAAGACCTTTTTAATGTTTGAACATGTTTTTGTGAATGTTACAGCATTTGTCACATGCATTTTACATATTTGTGACTTGCATAACATTTGTGAGTGGCCTTACAAATTTGTGAGTTGCTCCACATATTAGTGAGGGCCGCTACATTTGTGAGTAGCGTTGCAAATTTGTAAGTCGCATTTTCCGGATCAGATGCACGCGGAATTCAGATCAGGACCTCCTTAGTTCTGGTTGTGCTTAGTCTGCAGAACTCCTATATGTTAAAAACGTACTTTCAAAATAACACAGCACGTAATTGCTTGTATAAATAAAGTGTTGGGTAGTAGGCATGATTTATGTTTACACATTTTACAGTTCCACACACGTTTAGGCTGAATGTTCAACGCTCACAGCATTGTGGATATTAGTTTTCAAACTGATCAAGTCGAACATTGACTTTGAACATTGGCGGATGGAAGTCGGTCGCAGGTGTATTTCAAGTTTTTATCGCCCAGTTAGCTAACTGAACTTTGCCAGTCAAGTGCAACAGAGTGAAATGGTAAAGCATCCTATCAACCCATGTTATGCGTTTCGATAGTCGCTAAGTTTAAAAAAAAAAAAAAAAAAAAAGGCGTAGCTGCCGGAAGACCGTACCATTCCATTAGAGGGGTGGGCACTTAAAAGTTTCTCAAACTTTTATCATTTGATTAAATAATTGTATCTTACAAATAAGATCGCAGTTGCGTTACACAAAATGCAAATGTACAGTTCTGTACAGGCGGATACAATCGTTTTATCCGATATAAGATTTTGTACATTTTCTGATCTACCTTATTTGCATGTTCGAGCTGTCTCCTATTCAGGTCAAAAGATGCAACTGATGAGCAGATCGGTTAAGTTTCAGTCTGTATAATTTTGATGCAAAAATTCAGTTGAACTTCAAAAATAATTAAATACATGATTCAGTTCTGTCGTGGGATTATTGCGCAAGTGTGTATGTATTACTTTCCAAAATTAAGGCATGCATTTTTGTGTTTTACATAAATTGACACGTGTAGTTGGCTGTGGAGGACAAGACTGACCATCGAATGCTTAGCTGGCACGTGCAGGTATGGCCTTTGTCTAGCAACTCCAACACGTTTAGAAATTCAATATGCATTATTACCTTAACACTTTTAATTTTCAATTGTACTTAACAAAAGAGAAAAATATGGTTGAATACTATGTAGGTTTTGTAGCAACTTTGGATTATTGTGTGTAACCAGGAAATATTTTGCATTTAGCTGAAAGATATCATGTACTCTGTCCCATTAGTGAATGCCGTGACTGTCTTCTCAAAAGCCTATTATTTACTGCGATATCTTTCTGCTACAGCCGACACTAAAGCAATCAACCCAAGATCCTGGTGTGCGTTTATTTGCGTCAGTCTGCAGTCGGATACACAAGTCACCTAATAGAAAATGTAATCTAGCCGAGGATGAGATGAGCCGATGTAATGTTACTGCATGCCAGAGGTAGTTAACCCTTTGATGCGTACGATCACACCAGTGTGATCAGGCTAGGGTGGTCCCTGAAGCATACGATCACACCGGTGTGATTAGAACATACTGTTAGAACGCACCATTAGAATGTCTAGGAACAAATGACGCAACAATCACTGGTCAGACCGCGCTTTTATTTACTCACATTTAGACATACTACATCATTAGAAATTTGGGGGGGGGGGGGTGAGAGCCGGTGAAGCCACCTCCCTGAAATTAGTTTCTGCAGGTTGGGATGTCTACACTATGATCTACACTATGAAATTAACAAGGTAGCAAGCATTCAAATTGGGACAAGATGGGTTATGTACGTACCAACACACAGCCAACACCACTGGTCATATTTTGCTAAAATAAACTAAATACATCTGACACAGAAACAAATGATATTAGCCACTAGAATAACTTACCATATCCTGGGAGAGCTGACGACCGGTATACCTGAAGGTATCCAATGTTTGTGGGCGCTGCCATGTTTGTTTATCGACAAAAGGTAAAGGTGATAAGGTCAGTTACTCTGAGACTGGATGGTCATGAACATTTACTCGTCTTCCGGGCAGATTTGCGATTCTTTGGTCAAAAATACCTTCCAACTCCCAGAATCCAGTGCACTTTAATAAATAAACATGGCTGCGCATATAGACCGATATAGGCAGTAATTATCTAAAAATGCTCAACGTATTCTTCAATAACCTATTTTTCACGGATCATATTTGTGTATTACTAAATATTCAAGAATCGGAATTCATAATTTGTCATAAACGTTTGAGAGCTTCTGAATTAATAACGTAAATAGATGATTAACACAAAACATATTGTCTGATAGTTAGCGTATGTTTCATTGGTACAACAAGTGAAGGGTTGCCAGTACCTTTTGCGCTGCGATCCTCAGAAAAAGGACAGCATTTTTTGTGGTTAGTCAATAATTATTATAACTGCCGCTAGTAGTTTTCTAATATAATTTGAACCAGTCGAAATCAGAAATAGATACGTAACTAGTTAGCAGCGTGGTGTTTTGTTGCAGCTGTATTGTGATGTCATAATCAAATTCTGGAACTCCAAGCGAGTACTGAAATTTTGTGCAATAAACTCATGCTGGGGGCCGTTAAGTGATATTTGAAACTTGTGTGTGAAAAACTAAAAAAAAGCAACAAGCTAGCAAACACATTGAGCAAGGCTGGCTACTGTAGCAACTAAACATCATTATACTGTAGCTTATTGTGTTAACACCAATTTCATTACTGTCTGAATATCTCCCTTGGTGCTTCACTATAATATATTACAATATACTACAGATAATATTGTCTCTTAGGTGACTTGACTGAGTAGAAAGACTGGCAATAATCATTAAGTTAACTGGGGGATGGAAACTTGAAAATCACTTGCGACTGACTTCCATCCGCCATGTTCAAAGTCAATGTTTGCCTTGATTGTTTCAAAATTACACACAATGCTGGTGAGCAGTAGAAATGAACAACATACAACCTAAAATTATGCTGAATTGTAAAATGTGTAAACATAAATCATACTTTTTACCCAACACTTTATTTATTCAAGCACTTATGTCCTGTGTTATTTTGAAAGTACGTTTTAAACATATATGGGTTCTGGAGACTAAGCATAATCAGAACTAAAGAGGTCCTAATCTGGATCCTGTATGAAACTGATCCATAAAATTCAACTCACAAATATGGTACCCTACTCAGAAATATATAAGGCCACTCACAAATGTAATGCAAGTCACAAATCTGTAAAATGCAGGTGACAAATGCTGTAACATTCACAAAAACATTAAAAACAGTCTTACATTTATTTGCTAATCATCCTTTGTTTTTGTTAACGATTCATCATTTGTTTTTGGATTTTGTCATGTTTGTGAAACTATATGCATAAATTTCTTGACAGTGGCTTTTATTTGACAGCTGGATTATGTATTTGTGACTTGCTGTATCTTTTGTGACTTGCTACTTACAAGTTTACAACATTTTGAGAGAAATGATTTATAGAGTTTTAACGCTTTCGCACAACCATTATCACAATAGTTACAATTCTTCCCGAAGCAACATAACTGTAAACGACACATGACACATGTAAGATATTTTTTGGTGTTTATCTCATGGCAACCTCACAATAAACAGAATAGGCCTTGATTTTATGTTCATTACATATATAACATTCCAAGTCTCTACATATTACTGCTAAAAATGGCATCTCACAGCATGTACTGTTTAACTGCATTACTAACATTAAAACCGGACAGTAAAACTAACCACGCCAAGGTTTATCTTATTTAACGAACCTCTGATAAGCATGAGCAATTGATTAGGAGAATTATGTTTGGTTTAAGCCTTTTGCCTCTTTATCAATCTCTGAGGCATTGTGGAGTGAACAATACGATGAGTAATGATATTGAAGAAGTCTTGCTGTACACACTTGACTGGGGAAATGGATATCTTAGCAAAGCAGTTGTCTCATAACCCTGGAATCATGTAATTAGAGTAATCATCTTTGCTCAGATAATCTAAATGACAACATCGGCTCAGCCATACATGACTGTGTACAGTTGTGAAGCTGAGAAAAGACCGGAATTTCCCATAATCCTCTCTGGTATGACCCCATGCTCCTGCCTACTTTGCACAGAGGAGTGATGCACATTAGTCAATTAATAGTGTGTTAAATGACAACAGTTCCACTCAACTGACTTACTCTGGGGAATGGTGTTGTCGTTGTTGTAATAACGGCACAGCGAGTCTGATGTTATCCTGTTAATATATCAAATTACATATGTGATGCCTATATATTGATATAGTTATATAGCTATATACAGACATATACCTAGATAGAAAAATAGATGAAAAGTTTACATATACATTTACAAAGGCAGCCCATCTTTTAGCAGTGTTTTTTCTTTGACCAGTTAGATTAGCTCTTTTGCCAAATATCAGAATGTATTTATGATTTAATATGGCCTTATTGTGAATGTTTCTTTTTTGCAAGTTACAAGCACTGTTCAGACACCTGTAATGTCTTCACAAATTAAAATACTTCCTATCGTGAAATTATTCTACACTGAAAATGTAGTGTAACTACAGAAAACATGTACAACGTCAATGATCAGGACTGCAGATGAACATAAAAAATGTAAATATGGCCTGCCCTATTCTATTAAATATTAGTAGCCTGGTCTCCCCATCAGTGGGATGGGTAGTGAACTGAGCCACGTATCAGATGGCCCTCTTCAGAGCCCAGCATTCTCACTGGATGTTGAGGAAAATGGCCTCCTATTATGTGTCCCTCTACTGAGGCCCCACCTCCTGACAAGGACATTAAAATGAGATAAATCAGCCATTAAGGGCTACAGTAGGCACTGGCAATTGAAACCCTATTAATGTGCCAAGCGGAGTGAGCCAGCGTGATATGGCAATCGAAAAACTGCGGCATCTTTAATTGCATTCGGTCATTTCTGCCATGGAGATTAAAGGTGCGTCCCACCCCCCTCACCACGCCCACCCCGCCCTCCCCGGGCCCACAAAGTCATTAGTTTTGGCAGTGTTGGTTTGGCTGGAACACCGTCTTCATCTCCCTCCCTCTCCACCCGGGTCCAGCCTCCACCGGCAGCCCCACACATTGATTCATTAGAGGCGTTGGTCATTCACTCAGTCAGGCATCAATATCGGCGGTCATCCAGCGACATCAATGTTGCATAGGTTCTGTTCTCATTACAGCCCCGGTTCTGTGGACCAATGTGATGGATCAGGCCCCTCACGACCGGTCGTAATTTGGGTGATGTATCACCGGCGTTTTCCCCATGAAGTGCGTAAGTGATTATACGTACAACAGACAAAGACAAACAAACTCATGGGCACGTTGTTACAATTGCGCGCGCAAAAACACACATAACACATCCCACACACACACACATCACAGACACGGTGCCTAGATTTCTGTAATATTTGTCCACTTTCACGATTAATCTGAGCCATTTGAAATAGAAGATTTCTTTCTGCTTTGTTGGCCAGAAATGTAATCAGATAAGTCACCCTGCTGAACTGAACTGCTAATAAAAACAGTAACAGTTTTAAAAAAAATCTCTATAATTGCCTATCTCCACCCAACATACTGAAATCAGAACTTCCTTTGGCAGGCAAGAGAAGCTAAACAAATGGAGGTACCTGAATTGGTGTTGGTGTGTATTTGGAATGTTTTGTGGGTATTCTTTTGACTGCCACCGGTTATTGATATATTCATTAGAGGACCATATTCTCTCTTACCATTTTCTTTTGACAGTGGTGTGTTGTCACCATCAGTCAATGAATCAATTTACAATTATGATTCTTGATGGACCATGACACAAACTTGGAGGGAATGTCATTATAGAGACATTAAAGTGATCCACAATGCTTGGAGACAGACTGGGGTTTGGTAGTGCTTCAACCCCCTCCTCCCACTTCCCTGTGTTGACATCTTCATCCAAACCAAGGGCCTCCAGAAAACCACAGTGTATGATTTGCTGCAGTGTATGATGGTTCTGGGTAAATGACTATATACAGTATGTAAACATTATTTGTATTATTTAGTGTACATGCTTTATGTGGTGTCTGGTTTGTAAATACATTGGATTATAATTTTTTTTCTTTATGAATTCCACTGCTGAGGAGAGAATTGGTTTTCAGTACTGAAGTAGTTCTAATGTATTTGATTACGCTCTTAGGAAAAGGGTTACAAAATATTTTTTCGGCTGTCCCTTTGGAGAACCCTTTATAGTTCCACTAAATTGTTGTTTTGCTTCCAAGTAGAATTATGTTCCATGTAGAATCCAGAGTGGAAAGGGTTCTACATGGAACCAGGAAGGATTGTAAGTGGAACAAAAACAGCTTTTCCTATGGGGACAGATGAAGAACCTTTGTATGTTCTATTTAGCATTTTTTCTATGAGAGTCTACAGTGTATATGTTTCATCCTGGCATGGCAGGTTGCCATGGCCGGTTGCCGTAGCAGTGAGATCCAATGCCCTCTCTCCCTCGTTTAGACCCCTGTTTTATTGTTTATTGCCCTCACCTGTTTGCCTGATCACTGTCCCTATTTAAGTTTCTCTTTTCCTAGTGTGTCTTGTTGGTCTGTGTTTGGTGTATGCCATATGTAATGGCGGTTCTGTCTTGTCTTGATGTTCAGTGTATCATTTGTTATAGTTCTAGCTCTTTTATTCAATGTCCTCTGTTCTCCCTGACATAAACCAGGATTTATAAGAGACCATGGGTGACGTATATACCACGGGTATGATATCACTGTCTACTGCTCAACTGGCCTTGCTTGCCCCTTTATAATAGCAGTAAGGCATCTCAGGCGTTTGCCAAGTGCTGTGTCCAGGCACTCTGCGATGTGTCGTGTCTAAGAACAGTCCTTAGCCATGGTGTATTGGTCATATACTACACCCCCGCGTGCCTTATCGCTTAACTATATCAGGGACCTTTTAATCCAAACTCAGTCTGTCTGACATTTCACCACCAGTAGACCCAAATAAATTGAATTCAGACTGACAAATAAGCGACTTTTGTGAGGCATGTGTCTATAGCCTGCGCGGCGTGTGTACTTGGACTGTTTGTCGGGCTAGTTGTGATGAGTGGTCGGTGAGAGGTAGCACTGACTACTCCCCGAGTCTCCATGAACCCTGTCGCTGGATCACTGGCCTCGTTGCCATGGCAGACTAACGTGCCATTGTGGGAGATTTGATTGCCTGCCTCCCGCTGAAGTGAAGAAGAGGAGACAGCACTAAATGAAACTCCATCCATCTTAATGAAACACAATTATTTTCCACTTATTAATCATTGAAAAATCAATATGTCTTCTTGGGCGAGTGTTGCTGGGATTTGTCATCCCGCGCCCAGCCTCCATGTATCATCGGCTGCAAGGACAGTCATAGGTTCAGTCACCTGTGTCCTTTAGAGTGGAGGGAGAGCCAGTGCTTGTGCCATGCAGGGAGACTGTGAGAGGACCAGGGGAACCAGACCCTCTCTCTCTGCTACTGAGATGGATGGGAACTCATTAACGCGGGCTGTTGATGATCGTGTGTTTCCCACAGATCAATTCACTAAACACATTGTATAATGGGCCATTATTAAAGTCTAAGGCATCGTATTGACTTGGTGGAAGCATGTCACTGGGAAAATGGAAGATTTCGGGGTCTTTATTGCACACACCATTTCCTCTTGGTGTGCTGCTACAAAGCTGTTATGATTTCTCGCAAAGCGTCTTTGTCACTGTGTCTGAGATGGTCGATGTAATGGTCAGCAAATGACGCGTCCTTGACACGGTCTCCACGCTTGGATGTGTTCATGTCACTCACAAGTGTGACACAAAGTAACTTTCAGAGAACAAACAAAGCATATAAACAGCTGTTGTTGTTTTGCTCCTTAGAACAGGGGAAAGAAATCTGTCAATCTTCTATTCATCAATTTTATCGTTGTTCCTCTCCTCGTGCACAGGCCCCCAAAAGGAAAGCTTTTGGTGCTTTCTTGAAAAATTGTTGAAAAGAAATAATGATTCCAGCCACTCGGCCCTTTGTTTTCCCTCCCAATAAAGAGAGTGACAAGAGCGGCACATGATGTATGGGTGTTGGGTGTCGGCTTGGTACAGTAACAGCAGCACAGTGCATAAGCAAAGCCATGTTTCACGGCAAAGAGACCATGCTTTACAGCCTTGGCGGTGGCCCTGATGAGCATATAATGTTCTACAGCAAATAAATGCTTCAGGTCAATACTTGATTTGCTCCACTGAGCAGGGGGTCTGGGGAGGCATTATGGGCAAACTGGGCCAGAGCATGGGGCCCCCTGCGTCATGGCCAGGGCCGGCCGCCTCCCCAGTGTCCTTAAACAATTTCACGACATTCAGGACAAATGTGGAGCCTGGTGTGAGAGGAGGCTCTCTATGATGGAGAGGCAGCTATAGGAGGGTTCCCATGCTATGACAACACACACACACACACACACTCCTAAAACCGCAGACGTACACACTGACACACTCCCTGTTGAAAGACGAGATGATTACGTCCAGGAAATGTAGCCGGTCCCCAAAAGGGACCCCACCACTCGCAAATATGCTATCTGTGTGTTTGGGTGTCTGAAGCGGAGATTCGGAGGAGAGTACTGTTCAGGGACAGAGAAGGGACAACCAACTGTATTGACGGACCGAGGTTCATTTCTCTCCCTTGCCCGTCCCCACCTACACACACTGTACATCCTCATATAGACCCCCTCCACCAGACACCAGCCTCATCACTTTGACAAGCCCCGGTCAGGCACAGGGGAGACAGAGATACAGCACCCCTACTCACAATTCACCGTGTGTCCATCTTGGTTGGTTCAGATCCGCATGCCGTCCACCCAGAGACCTGTGTCTGTGTAATAATGGATGAGCTGGGACCACCTGTTCCTGCAACACGTAAATACTCATGTTCCTGTAGGCTGTTAGGGAAAACATCCAACTCAACCCTGACATTTTGGCAAGGAGAATAAAACTTGACAAATGTTTTCAAGTCTTTGGGTTTCTCGGAGATGCATTTGAACAACACACTCGATATTCCTAAGCAATGCTTAGAACTCTACGTTCTGAAAGATGCTGTGACATCCAAGTTAAGCACTTTACCATTTATTAAATAGTATTCATGCCACTGGCATTGCAGTAGTAGACACTGATATGAGCCCTCACAGACACTGTATGCCTTTTGCAAAATATATTAAAAGCAAAACATTCAGGCTTTACAAATCATCCCTAATCATTAGCCTGGTTACAAGCATCACGTATATTCAGATGTTCATCTCTGGCTAAATTGGGCCATGGGTGGTGAAACAGCCAGCCACAAAAAAATAGCCAACATAAGTATGATGAGGTCAGATCGTTGGGCAGTTTTAATGCAAATTTAATGAGCGGTTCTCCAGATCTCCAGAGTTTGTCTTTTAACAGGAAACAATTAATTTGTGTCCCGGGCTGTAGCAGCCTTTAATGCTTGTCACGGCAGCTAGATGAGCTGCTTAAAAGGCGCTATATGGTAGCCGTTTTATCATTGCGCTAATCCAGTGGTGAGGCTCTGCCCCAGGTTCCCTTGCTCCCCGATGTTTATGGCTGGTGGAAAGGCTGGCAGAGTGCCGCTACAGACAAAATGAGTCAGTAATGGGAGGGTGTCGAAGGGGAAATGCAAAATTAGATTGTTTTGGTTTGTTAGATTGGCCTGTTATTCATGGATGTTGATGGTGGACGAGGAGATACTAGGGAGAACAGGATTGCTGAGGTTCAGCTGGTGGGGCACCACAGAACAGTACAGCACACCAAATGGGAACACTGAGTGGTTTTCTTAAAGTTTATTGATTGAATCAGAATCGCCTTCATTTTCCAAGTGCATTTACACTTAAGCATACTGAATTTGAATTTGGTTTGCATCTGGATTATGCAGACCTACAGTACATGTCAAGATACGGCAGTGCAGAGTGGACAATAATAATACGTTCTGTATCGTCAGTACATGTCAAGATACGGCAGTGCAGGGTGGACAATAATAATACGTTCTGTATCGTCAGTACATGTCAAGATACGGCAGTGCAGGGTGGACAATAATAATACGTTCTGTATCGTCAGTACATGTCAAGATACGGCAGTGCAGGGTGGACAATAATAATACGTTCTGTATCGTCAGTACATGTCAAATGTGTCTGGACTCTTGGTATGCAACAAGCAATCTTTTAGTATCCATGACCGCCTTTGGCTCCATGACACTGTGGTAGCTCACACGGTTTGCACACTGTCCTGCATAATTCATAGGAGTGAGCTTGCTTATATCAGTCTGCATATTTTATACCAGTCTGTATGTCTTATACCAGTCTGTATATCTTATACCAGTCTGCAAATCTTATACCAGTCTGTGTCTTATACCAGTCTGTATATCTTATACCAGTCTGTACATCGTATACCATTCTGTATGTCTTATACTAGTCTGTATGTCTTATACCATTCTGTATGTCTTAAACCAGTCTGTACATCGTATACCATTCTGTATGTCTTATACTAGTCTGTATGTCTTATACCATTCTGTATGTCTTAAACCAGTCTGTACATCGTATACCATTCTGTATGTCCTATATTGGTCTGTATGTCTTATACCAGTCTGTATATCTTATACCAGTCTGTACATCGTATACCATTCTGTATGTCTTATACTAGTCTGTATGTCTTATACCAGTCTGTACATCGTATACCATTCTGTATGTCTTATACTGGTCTGTATGTCTTATACCAGTCTGTATATCTTATACCATACTGTGTCTTTACCATTCTGTATGTTTTATACCAGTCTGTGTGTCTTATACCAGACTGTGTCTTTTACCAGTCTGTATATCTTATACCATTCTGTATGTTTTATACCAGTCTGTATGTCATATACCAGTCTGCATATCTTATACCATTCTATATGTTTTATACCAGTCTGTGTGTCTTATACTTGTCTGTGTGTCTTATACCAGTGTGTGTGTCCTATACCAGTCTGTATATCTTATACCATTCTGTATGTTTTATACAAGTCTGTATGTCTTATACAAATTTACACATCTTATACCAGTCTGCGGTGCATGCCATCTGATGCCCTCTCAAAACATATTTGTTTTAGGGTCTGCATTCATTCAAGCCAGCCATGACAATGTTTACACTGTGTATTTATTCAAAGTATCTCATGCCCACACACTTCTAATTCAGAAAAGTGAAAGCTAACTTGTTCGGGGTCAAGTTGTTATTGACATCGTACCCAGGACCAGTCTATGAGTTAATCTGACTGATATAGAGCACCTTCGTCAATACTGCAACTCTGCTTTGATTGAATTGAGCCTTAGGTCCCTTACCACATTCATCTGCAACACATTCAGGAGGCCTAGATGAGATGGTAATTTTAGAGAAAGTTAAATGATCTTGAAGTTACCAACCAGGTCTTTTGTTTAGACTGAAATGTTGACATGCCTTTCAGACCTAAAGGTACACATTCATTTTCTTTCCTATGTGAACTGTGCTTGATAGAGCTTGTCTGGTGCAATGGAACCATGGGAATTGTCCCAAACGTGCAAAACAGCAGTTGTCACTGTAAGTACAACTGTTGTCACTGTATAAAAAAAAATACATACATACATACATACATACACATATAAATAACAAAAAAGAATTGTTGCTCTACATAAAGATGGCCTAGGCTATAAGAAGATTGCCAAGACCCTGAAACTGAGCAGCAGCACGGTGGCAGCCAAGACCATACAGCGGTTTAACAGGACAGGTTCCACTCAGAACAGGCCTCGCCATGGTCGACCAAAGAAGTTGAGTGCACGTGCTCAGCCTCATATCCAGAGGTTGTCTTTGGGAAATAGACATATGAGTGCTGCCAGCATTGCTGCAGAGGTTGAAGGGGTGGGGGGTCAGTCTGTCAGTGTTCAGACCATACGCCGCACACTGCATCAAATTGGTCTGTATGGCTGTCGTCCCAGAAGGAAGCCTCTTCTAAAGATGATGCACAAGAAAGCCCGAAAACAGTTTGCTGAAGACAAGCAGACTAAGGGCATGGATTACTGGAACCATGTCCTGTGGTCTGATGAGACCAAGATAAACTTATTTGGTTCAGATGGTGTCAAGCGTGTGTGGCGGCAACTAGGTGAGGAGTACAAAGACAAGTGTGTCTTGCCTACAGTCAAGCATGGTGGTTGGAGTGTCATGGTCTTGGGCTGCATGAGTGCTGCCGGCACTGGGGAGCTACAGTTCATTGAGGGAACCATGAATGCCAACATGTACTGTGACATACTGAAGCAGAGCATGATCCCCTCCCTTTGGAGACTGGGCCGCAGGGCAGTATTCCAACATGATAACAACCCCAAACACACCTCCAAGACGACCACTGCCTTGCTAAAGAAGCTGAGGTTAAAGGTGATGGACTGGCCAAGCATGTCTCCAGACCTAAACCCTATTGAGCATCTGTGGGGCATCCTCAAATGGAAGGTGGAGGAGCGCAAGGTCTCTAACATCCACCATCTCCGTGATGTCGTCATGGAGGAGTGGAAGAGGACTCCAGTGGCAACCTGTGAAGCTCTGGTGAACTCCATGCCCAAGAGGGTTAAGACAGTGCTGGAAAATAATGGTGGCCACACAAAATATTGACATTTTGGGCCCAATTTGGATATTTTCACTTAGGGGTGTACTCACTTTTGTTGCCAGCGGTGTAGACATTAATGGCTGTGTTGTGTTATTTTGAGGGGACAGCAAATTTACACTGTTACACAAATTTTACACAAAAATTACACAAATTTACACAAATTTACACTGTTACACACTGTTATCGCATACTGAATTTGGGGTTTTCATTAGTTGTCGGTTGTAATCATCAAAATTCAAAGGAATAAACACTTGAAATATACCAGTCAGTGTGGAATGAATGTATACATTATACAAGTTTCACTTTTTGAATGGAATTACTGAAATAAATCAACTTTTGATGATATTCTAATTATATGACCAGCACCTGTATATACACAGTATATGGAAATAGTTCTGATGCCTTCAGAATCCAATACTTAGTTCAATAATGTGTAAACATTGCCTAGATACACATGCATGCCCAGTCTTTTAAGGATTCCTGCAATTAAGATGAAGATACATTCTCCCCCGCCTATTACAAACCTGCACTTAATGAACGGGCTGTGGGGGTGCGTGATGACCTCATCCGAATTGAGCCAACGAGCCTGTTATTGGGTTAACTGCGGCAGCAATGTGTCTTGTCACTTTGCGGAGACAAGGCTGATACCATCTTGTGAATGGAATTAGATTGTCATTGATGTGTCAAGGCAGAGTGGGAACAACAGATCGATGGCAAATTACCGCACGATATGTGGAGATCTGAGGAGAGGAGAGGTGCTGCAGACGGGATCAGAACGGCAGGGTGTTGTCGTAGGGAAAAGTTGTTTTAGTCCCACTCTCTCCTCTAAGGCCCTCTCTTGGCTTGGAGCTATCTCACCACACTGAGGGGAGGGAGGAAAAACACACAAACCAATTCCAATACAGCACTAATGGGCCGCATCAGGCCAATACAACTGAGAATGGGCCTTTCAGCTCCAGTCAATAGTGAGTAAATGAAAATGTAACCTTTCATTAAATGTGGTCCTGGTATTATCTTTCCTATTTTCAGTCTGGTGCTTTTTTTACATCTACTGACACATTTTTCCTGTGATGTCTGTATGTAAATGGAATGATAAGACGATAAGTAAAGTAGGGTCCTGTGAAGGTATGACCCACTGTTGTCATAGGACAGCCTACGTAATAGGCATGGGAGTAGCAACAAAGTGGTATTTGTACACTTTCAAATGCTGCACTGAAACGAAGTGAAACATCATCGAACGAAACCGTTGTGTGTAAGAATGACTCCAGGAGTGATGTGTATGCCCAAGGAAGAGGAACGGTTGTATCCCTGACCAATGCAACGACCCAGCTGCCCAACCACCAGTATCTCCATTGACTCCGGTGCTTTGAACTGGGGAACGGCATTGCAGTGAGGTGATAAATCTCCAGGCATCCTGTCTCCACTAGAAGAACAGGCTCAGGGCTACTTTCCACTGTGGGCAACCTGCCCTTTTAATTAATTAGCACGAGCAGGAAGTGCCTGCCCACAGGGGAGGCAGCCCAGCCCCTCAGTGTACTGCCAAGGTGATAATGTCCGTAAGGTGAAAAGAGTGCTCGATGCTTCGCTAAATCTGCACTAAATATATGCCGGCGAACCCCCCTGAGATGACACAATACCAGGAGAAATACCAAGAGCATTTGATCCATGTGCAACTTCTAGGCTTCTCTCATTGAAGGCTGCGGTGTATCTACAACATGAGAGCCAACATTTCCTTTGCACAGTATAGAATGAAGTTAGCTACTGAAATAGAATGGGCTGAGTCTATGATGACTGTTACCCGTAAAGCAGAGCTGTACGATCTTTTCACGTAACACATTCAGCAGATAAGAAGGACATTTAAGGACCAACCAACCTCCTGATCTAAATTGCGAGTCAAACTATTTTGAGTTTCTGTTTCGCGGCGCCTTGTTACCCTCTATCTTTGCGTACGTGTGCATGTGAGAGGGTTGAAAATGGCCCTTGTTGTGTGTGCAAACTTCTCCCTCTGTCTCAAGTAATGAGCATGTGCACCTTTCCGCCTGAGGCCTTCATACACAATTTAGCCAGAAAGCCACGGCTGATCATGATTTAGCTTTTGACACCGTTAGCCCCTGGGCGAGGGGAGACTAATACAGATATCTGACTTCCAGCGCGCAGCTGAGGGAGAGGGGAGAAAAAGTGAGAGGCCTTTTATTGACTAAATGATAAAGAGGTTTGTAATGATAAATAACAGTCATTTTATTGTGGAATTCCCAGAAAGGACACATTCTACACAATATATAAAAGAGAAATACTACGGAGTTGCCGGCCTTCATCTCCCCGAAGCGCGGCATCTGTTGGGCTCCAATATCCTTGTCCGGGAGTAGAGGTCACAAATTGCATTAAGACCTTGGCTATTAATACTGCATAAACATAATGCATAATGGCAATGGTGTCCTCTTTGGCTGAGGAAGAAGGCTGTGGATGACCTAGCCTGTGATGCTCATGGGCATTGTTTTGCCTCTCGTAGCACGCTGCACACACTATTTCACTGGCACAACAGGGTGGCGGGGGGAGAGAATCTACGCCTGGTGCGCACAGAGAAATAATCAAACCAGATGCTACACTAGGGTTGCAAGCGATTGAGAAGGATATCGCGCAGGCCATCTAGGCTCTGGAATTAAGCTGCTGAAGCGGCCATTGTTGTGCTAGACATTGTGATCCAGGTTAAAAGTTCTGTCAGTTCTGTGCTTTTTCTTCTGACTAGATCACAGTTTTTCCACAATTGCTAACAGCTAACACACTAAAGCCGGTTCTGTGAGCAATATACACAAATTTTGCCAAAGTTGAGAAAGAAGACCATTTATCCCAACCCACAAGCATTTACATGATTCAACATACATCTATGTTTCATTCACACTTTTTTCACAACTCTACACACAACTCTCTTGGTTTCAGCTGGATTCCTATGAGGTTGTTGTCAATAACATTCACAATGGCTGGTTCTTTGACATCAGATATCATGCATAATCTACCACCATCATTGTACTTCCTCCTCTCCCTTGTCCACCTCCTCTTCCTCTCTCTCTCTCTGATGTTGTCACTCAAAACACAAATGAGCTTACCCGTGACCCTTTTCATTTGTGCCAACATCCTGATTGCTTGTTGACCAATTATGCTTCTTAGTGTTTACAACTCACCAACTGTTTATTATAGTGCTAAATTGTGATGATTTGAGTTGTGTGTAGAGTTTTGTGATTTGAGACTTGTGTGAAAATAGGTGAATAATGCTTATGGGTTGGGATTAATGGTCTTCCTTCTGGAATTTAGCAAAATTATTAGTGTGCATTGTTCATACTACCAGTTAGCAGTTGTGAAATATGTGTGCAGTGTTTGTAGAGTGTGTTTGTGTGTGTGTGTATGTGTGTGTGTGTGTGTATCTGCAGTGAGTGTGTCTGTGTGCGTTGTTTGTGTGTGTCTGCAGTGTGTGTGTGTGTGTCTACAGTCTGTGTTGTATGTGTGTGCGTGTGTGTGTGTGTGCCTTCAGTGACTGTCGAGAGCCAGTTGCTGAATACTGAATTGAGAATGGCCCAGAAATGAACAGTCAAATCCAATTAAATTACTCAAATTAAATTGTATAATGGTTATGGAACACCTGATCAAATTACTCATATTCAGGGGAATTCGACAGCAACCAATTAGTTCAAAGTATAAAGTTCACACGCTTAAATTAACACCAGGAGGACGGGGCCTTGATTTGAGCGAAATGATATATCATAATTACATCACATAAGAAAAATCACAAATTATGGAGCTTTGCTTTTAATAAGAAAATGAAAATGGCTAATAGGTCTTGATATGACAAATGCACCTCTGTCTACAGTATGCTTGGTCTGCCTGACTTGCACAAATAATAATCACTATTGGAGCAATGGGTGCTTCTAAAGAAGAGCAGGCCATGGAACTTTTGCAGTAAAAACAAACTTGTCAGCATTTTTGGATGCTCGTCTTTGATTGGCTTCTGCTGAGGATAATATGCTAGCAAGAAAGGTTCCTCTATAATTATTACATTCTTTACCAAACCCTGGACTAATTGTACACGGGACTTTCTGACCTTTTTTTTTTACATTTTAATTTTAGCTTTTCAAGTTGCCTTTCCAAGGTGAAGTAAGTGAGTAATGAGATACAAAATAAGTATTTTAATTGACTTTCTGTAAATTTAGCTTCACTTGTCCAACATTTCCTACTTTAAAAGTGAACCATTTTCGCTAATAAAGTTATTAATCACAGCCATACAGTAATTATCTGTGTAATTATAGTGTAATTGCACATTGATCAAGGACACCTCATATAACGGGGAGATAGGTTTCGTCTTGATTACCCCCGCGCCACGTTAAGACATTAATCCTGCATGCAGCGCCATCTTCTACAGTGGAGAGTGTGGGTCTGCTTCGGCCATATATCCAGCAAATAACCATAAACGCTGTAACATGATAATGCTGGTTTAATTACCCCTGGACAGCCCACTTACAAACCTATTGCTGCTGCAGTCAATATCCCCCAAGATCCATTCATGCTTCAGCTGATGGTTAACTTGGGAGCTTTTGCCGAGTGCTTTACCCTAATTGATATCCTTATTTAGCAAGAGGGAGAGCCAGTGGGAGACGAATGGAGTTAAATGGAGCAGTTTACGGTACTGTAAACCAGATCCCATACCACCATGGCTGACTGCGGTTGGACATGATTTATCCTGCTAATTTGCTGTTTTAAAGTATTATGTCTGTTTGGCCCTTTTTCATATTTAACCAGAAAGAGCGGGTTTTGCTGGGTTCCCTACAGAAGCTCTTGTTGGGATATTGTTTTACAGTGAATTAAACCTGATTATGCTTTCAGTATTCCCCTGCCGCTCAGTCTGGCCTTGGTCAGAGAGGCGAGGGAGCCTTTGCCATGTACCTGAGGGCATCTGGTATGGCCACTGAACACACTTAACACTCACTTACTGCCTTGTTCAAGCAGAGCAGAGAACGTACCCTTTAGAGCCCTGTCGACCAGCTGGATATTTACAATAATTATTTATTTTTAGCAGTGGAAGTTGATCTATAATGCTTTCACTTATACCTGAGATTCAGACTCCAAAATACAGTTTTAGGGAAAAGAGGGAGGGGAAGCTACAGAAGCTGTCTTTTTCTTGCTAGTTGGGACACTTAGCCAGCAGCACTCCATGACAAACATAAAATAGACCCTGCCCAATGGAACTGGACTACTTTAAAATACATATTATAAATAGTGCTGTAATTTCTACAGTGATATATCAGTCTGAATATCTATGTAAGTACTACGGTATAAGGATGCATTCGAAATGGTTTTGAAACAATGGGCAACAGGTCAAATAAAATGAAGTTATCGAGAACAATTTGAAAATAGGATTATGCTTTAAGTGGGTTTGTAGGTCTTTCCCTCCTGTCTCTCATTCCCCAGACATGTCTGCCTTCACAGCTCAAAGTAATTAGCGAAGACCACATGACAAAGGTAGAGTAGCTACAGTATACAGAGTAGGCAGCTCTCATCTTTAATTTGAAGAGATGAGACACTCTGTAGGGGCTTGCTGAGAGCTTCAAGCAAATAAGTTGGGTCCTTTCACCAAGGTCGCCTTAGGAAGAAGAAAAAGACTCAGAACAACCAATTCCATCTTAGGCAATAAAATTCAATAATGTTGATCGGTACCCCAATATTGGAATCTAGAAATATTAATTTTGGTCAGTATTTAAACTATTTCGCACCAGACCAAACAGCAGTGTTCATATTTTCTATAGTTATTTTTTTTTGCTAAAAAAGAAAAGTTCATATTTGAGTGATACCTCAGAAAGTCCTTTAGGGTTGGCCATTAGTCACATGCTTGAGCACGAAGTCAGCCACAAATGGCCTCCAATTTCCAACGAGCGCGGTCAGCTCATTCTTTACTGTCAAGATGAAGAAGAGCATCAAACTTGAGTCAATAAAGTAATATGAAATTCTTGATATCGAAATGTGACGCGGTAGACTGATTAAGTGCCCAGGTCCCTGTTGTGATGCTGTCTGCATTCTGGAAGGGGGAGGATAGGGTGAGGAAGGAGGGAGAGGTGGGAGTTAGTAGGGATAAGCAAGGGAAAAGGGGGGCGTTGGGGGCAGAGTGCAAGCCCCTGGTGTTTCACTAGTGTTGTTTATATTTCTCAGTCTGAAAGTAACATGTTTAGTTGTTTATTTCATGGAGCAAGAAGCCACAGGTCATACACACTCCAGATATTCATTATGTAGGCCACAATGACACCACATATGACACTCTTTAAAATCCAGACAATACCTGATTATTGTGAAGATGTAATGACTTGAACTCCAATTAACATTACAAAGTTTTTGGCGGCCTGGAAATGTCCTCAGAAAAACAATAAATATTTTTTAGAAGAATTTGCTCTTGATATTTTAATCAGTCAAGTTATATAATGTCATTTTAACTTCAGCAATTGTTAAAAAGGGCTTTTACAGATAACCAGCCTGAAACACCAAAGAACGAGCAACAACAAGAACTGATGCACTATTGTTAGGAAAACCTACGTAGTGGGGTCGGAACCTAGGAAGAAACCTTGAGAGGAGCCAGATCCTGACGGGTGGCCAGTCATTTTCTGGCTGTGCCTGATGAACATTATAAGATTGCATGACCTTTCTGCAATGTGAACAGTTGGGACTGAGACAAGACAGATTGACCCTAGTCCCCTGGCACAATACTAAAGCAGCGTAACACTAGGGAATGAGATGGGGGATAATTTAGTCTAATCAAATTTGCCTGTACAAAAAAGGTAATATTAATGAACCAAGCAAACACCATCTGATTTTTTTTCAGATATGCATTGTAACCACTGACAATGCCGAAAGTGTTCCATCGCATAACACTGGCTTCCAGAGTAAACCTGAAATTACTAGCTATAAGCTTAGGAGACATGAATGCATGTCCCCAATTTTCACTTCACAAATCAAGTCACCTTGGTTGTCAATAAGTGTCCCACATGATAAATTACTCTTTAGACTGCAAGACAGTCAAGATCTGAATAGTCACAACTAACTACTGTAGGTGGCTAGCCAACTAACTGAAATATTAAAAATTACAGTATTTTATTTACCATTTGATACCACCTCATCCAAGACCCTGAGTTTTTTCGGGGAAGGTGAAGACAAGGAAGTCGCAGGAGTTAATGGACGTTTAAAAAAGTTTTGTATGTCTGTCATCTCTGAGTGAGACTGATTGTTGCCATCAGCACTTGCTGGTTCAAACGATGGGTGTCCATCTGCTTTTAGGATTTTCGCTTGATTCACTCATCACTAGCCGCTTGTAGGTGTGTACACTATTTGTTGTGCTTAGCAATGCCAAGAGTTCACATTTACTAGCTCCTGTAGCTAGCTAGCTAGTACAGCTACATAGTAGTAGTATGATGTAAATTCACACAGGTAGGATACCCGATAATTAAGTTAATGAAAATCTAAATTGCTCTTTAGGAGATATAGCAGCTGCTGTAGCTACTACTAGTGTCATAGGAGCTAGCTATGTAGCTAATGTTTGTGTATTTGATAAGGACGTAGCTTTATAATACCAAATGAAATGTCTTCCTGCTTATTAGCAATATTCCCAACCAATAATATGAATGATTAATTCTTTGCCCATTTTGCTATAGGAAAGATTGTAGATTAGGAATTATTTTGAAGGGAACCAGTGGAAAAATGTACCAGACATGCCTTTTCTGATTGGCTGTTGCCCACCGCCGGCAAGTGAAATTCGTCTCACATTTGCATATTATAGCCCGTGGCTCTATTTTTCAGCGCCTCCTCGTTCGTTTCATGCTGCTCGGTATCCCACACTGCCCTGCGCACATGGTCACGTGACTCAATTGAAAATTAATTGAAGGTGAAAATTGCATAGTGGACACCCAATATAAGCCGAGGTTGGGTGGTTCCACACCATGAGTGGATTTTTCTGTTTATTAGGGTACATTCACACTGTTCGCGATGGAGGCGAAGGCTCCAGTCATTTCAATGTAGGGAAGCGTGGCAAGCGAGTGGCTTGTGGGGCCGATGCAAGGGATCCGTGAGAGGAGAAGAAAAAGTTCAGATTTCTCAACTTTATGCAAATCACCCGCGCCTATTGCTGGGGACTGACCAATCACAGGATTTTGCGTTGGTGGTTGGGAAATGCTCTCCGTACAATTAAATTAAAAAATAACTTTTATTCCACACTTTAGGTGCTTTTTAAAAAGTTGGTTGAAAAAATTTAAAAACCTTTAGTAGCAGTAATGGGATTCCCTGATCTGTACGATTGCACGCTATTTTCCTACAGAGACGCAAACAAAAAAAATGCAGCCTGGAGACAGGTGGCCAAAATAGTTGGTGCTTCTGGTGTCAATATTAGATATCTAGCTATGTTAGCTGACTGGTGGCCACCTAAATTTAGCAAACTGGTTGGCGAGCTAACATTGCAGGTTGTGTCAGAATTACATTAACGATGCTTATGAATTGAGTAGAGAAATATAAAATGTAAAATTGAATTAAAATAAGTTTCTATTCCAATTTTAACCATTGTAATAAGCTAAGTTTCCTTCATACAAATTTGCTATGCTCAAACCTTGATACATAGCTTACCTGCTGTTATGACACTAGCACGTCCAGAGACACGCCCACAAGAAAAGCACTCGGTGCTAGCTTGGCTATCCGAAATTTTGCGAACAGTGTGAATGTACCGTTAGATAAATCAGTACAAGCTTGCAAGGCAAATTGACCGTGCCCAGGCAAACAAAACAACCGTACTTTGCGTGCCTGAGCAATGTTGGGAACATGGTAATAAGTTGATGGATGATAATTAATTAAATGAAAATGTGAGTTTTCACAAATAAAAAGGTGCGTAATGGCGTTTACGTGCGTTTACCCTCCACTACAACCCTGCTTCCATACCTTTTGGTAAAACTTGTATGTCATAGTGTAAAAACCCTGAACTCCTCCAACTACCCCTACAGGACGGGGGAATCCTGGCAATCTTCACTAGACCAAACCCATGGAACTCTGCATTTAATGGCAAGACCTGGTGAACTAACATCTCAGGGAAAGTGACTGTTTAAGGCCTGTGGTAGAACATACCATTTACACAATTTGAAAGACTGAAAATACCATGATTGTCAAAGTATTTGTGTTTTTTAATGGGGTTGTAATGTAAACCACAAACTGAAGTGTTTCTTCAATATGAATATTGGTCAGTGTTTTAACAGTGTTGTGAAACCACGTTTGGGTTTCAGAGCAAGTTAAAGGTAGCATCAAAACACCAAAATGTCTGTCTACCACAATCAATCGGGTCACCATTATTTTTTGTTTCAAGGCACGTTGTTTTAACAGTGTCAGGAAAGGGGTTCAGTACAACATTTGGGACATCTCAGAGAACATGTAAGGTTGAAAGACAGATGCAGTAAAGAGGTCAATGGAACACAGACCCAAAGGGATCGAAAAATTATTCTGTAATTGCATGCATATTCAAAAACTTTGATCTAACAAAATGGATGTTTGGGAAATCTGTTATTTATTGTAACAGGACCAAAATGTGGTTACTCTGGACAGATTTTGGAGAAGTGACTTCTAAATGCTACCTCCGGTTCTTGTAAGCTGGTACCAAAGCCAGCATACAAAAATCTGTGGTAGTCATTTTTGTTGTAATAAAGTTGTTGGTAAGATGACATGGAACATTTATTGGGGTTGGCTTCTATATAGCATCATACTCAGATTTTGTATGTCAGTGTAGTGTGAAATATAGATAAAATACAGAATTTTCCCCCCACAGCATCTTTCCATTACACGTTTCCATTGCATTTCTGTTTATTGACCTATTCACATTAGATCTGTATAGTGTTTCTAGTATGGTACACTAAACCCGAGAGACTGTACAAAAGAAAGACAGCACACACCCATCATTTCTATCAGCCTGCAACAAGCTCAAGGATATTCTTAGTTTTGTTTCTCCAGAACCATGATATTCAGATCTTTAATTCTACTACCTACATTTTCCTTACACTCTGGTTATGATTGTAACTACTTATGTTAATAAGTTGATGAATGTTGATTTTTTTGAAGGATTTTTGTTTTTCTTTTTATCTGGTGCTCTAATAGACTTTCGAAAATAACGAAATGTTTCGGATAATTCAATTATTACTAATGTTTTAGTTGTTGTCTTACAGAGTAAGCACTAAAATAACTCATGAGTAGGGACTTAACTGAAGACTAATCTTGTCCTACCAAAGGCCGGTGCCCTATTAATAATTTTATATTTTTTTCACACATCCTTACACTGGACTTTCAAATAAAAATAACTACTTTGATGATGTGGAAAAGCTTTGAACCTGTTGAATAAGCATCGAAGGGCATACTACAGTTACCTTTGCTGCTGTTCTGGCAGGTTCTAAATAATGTACCACCTGCATTCAAAAGTCCACCAGCCAAGTCAACACAAACACAAGTGAAGACATAAAAGAAAAAATTAAGAGGTACGTTTTCATTCTCTGTTCCCCTCTCTTTCTCCTCATTACGTCAGTGAATGGATCGCCTGGAGCCAGGTGTGCCAATCTTTGCTCATTGTTCTGCTAATTTAAAGTAGTGGTGAGGATGGTCACCCGTCTCCTGATAACAGGTCATGATATCCACAATTACAGCATAAAAGGGGGAACACGACTCCAGGGCCCCAGGGGGAGGTGCCAGAAGGGTCATAGTGTGAATAGGGACAGAATGAGTGCGGTGACCAGTCAGGAAACATGGTGGATGGGTTCAACACTCTCTGCGCATAACTCACACACTGCCCAAACAAGGCACATAAACACACAACCTGTGCTGAGTGTGTGAATGTGGAAATGTTTCTCATTAATTCGGACTCTCATATACAGTATCTCTGCTACTCCGTGTGCAGAATAGCGATGTATGATACTTAAATCCAGATCATTTTGGTTGCTAGACAGTTGGTAAACGTCAAAAGTGTAACTTAACACTTTCGATGGGCAAAGCTAACTGGAGTGAGCTTTGCATCGATGTGGTACAGGCAAGACACTAGTTATTATTTAAAGAGCAGAGTTTTATTTGAATTTGCACTGACTGGTGCACTACATAAATACGAAGCATATAGCACACATGCTTGTCTGAATTCCACATCACTAATCCATGCAGCAGTATTAGAGTTGCAGTGCCCCAGGTGAAGAAGTCCATTTCTGTGTATCACATTCCTACAGTAGGGAGGATTAAATACATTCAGTCATTTTCTGCATACTTAGTAAACATGGTCTGTCAACCTGCAACTCCCACTTGTCACTCAGCCTCCCAGTTTTCGGTGAACTACCACCAAACTTCAGAGACATGTTGGGGGCGGGGGGGGGGGGTCGTGTGGTTTAGCACCGTGGCTCTGGGCAACATACGGAGCAGGTTGTTATATGCTGCAACGCTAATAGGTTCCACTTCTCAGCGCGGTCCGTTAGCCTGCGCTGACACGTCTTGACACTTCATACACTATCTTCCACCCTTTTTTAATCATTTCTGATAGGCCCTCTC